>CM065591.1:119540179-119568043 GCA_033119425.1 Bufotes viridis | reverse complement strand
TTACATCACAAAAAGTGTAATAGCAGGCGACCAAAATGTCATATGCACCCCAAGATAGTTCCAATCAAACCGCCATCTCATCCCGCAAAAAAAATTAGCCCCTACAGAAGACAGTCGCCCAAAAAAAAAAAAAAATATATGGCTTTCAGAATGTGAAGACACTAAAAAATCTTTTTTAAAAAATGCTGTATTATGTAAAACTGAAACAAAACCCCCAAAAAGTAGCCATATTTGGTATTGCCGCATCCGTAGCAACCTGCTCTATAGAAATAGCACACAATCTAACCTGTCAGTTCAACGATGTAAATAACAAAAAATAAAAACGGTCCGAAAATAGCTATTTTTTTGCAAATTTTCCATTTTAATCAATTTTTCCAGTAACAAAGCAAGGGTTAACAGCCAAACAAAACTCAATATATATTGCCCCGATTCTCTAGTTTGCAGAAACACCCCATATGTGGTCGTAAACTGCTGTATAGCCAAACGGCAGGGCCGTTTTTGGAAGGCAGATTTTGCTGGACTGGTTTTTTGACACCATGTCCCATTTGAAGCCCCCTGATGCACCCCTACAGTAGAAACTCCAAAAAAGTGACCCCATTTTGGAAAGTACGGGATAAGGTGGCAGTTTTGTTTGTATTATTTTAGGGTAAATATTGATTTTTGGTTGCTCTATATTACACTTTTTTTGAGGCAAGGTAACAAAAAATAGAAATTCTCCATTTGCCAATAACTCTTGTGGAACACCTAAAGGGTTAACAAAGTGTGTAAAATCAGTTTTGAATACCTTGAGTGGTGTAGTTTCTTAGATGGAGTCACTTTTTTGGAGATTCTACTCTAGGGGTGCATCTGGGGGCTTCAAATGGGACATGGTGTCAAAAATCCAGTCCAGCAAAATCCGCCTTCCAAAAACCATATGGCGTTCTCTTACTTTTGTGCCCTGCCGTTTGGCCATACAGCAGTTTACGCCCACATATGGGGTGTTTCTGAAAACTACAGAATCGGGGCAATAAAATTTGATTTTTGTTTGGCTGTTAACCCTTGCTTTGTTACTGGAAAAAATGGATTCAAACGGAAAATTTTCCAAAAAATCGAAATTCTGAAATTTAATCTCCATTTGCCATTAACTCTTGTGGAAAACCTAAAGGGTTAATGACGTTTGTAAAATCAGTTTTGAATACCTTGAGAGGTGTACTTTCTAGAATGGGGTCATTTTTTGATGGTTTCTATTATGTAAAACAAGAATCACAAAAATAAACGTGGCCTAAATGGGTGAGACTGCTCCAGACCCCAAACACTGTGGCGTGTTTCTAACTGGGGGGGCAGTTCCTCCGCATGTGGTTCGCAGCGAACGGCTATCCCCAGCAAAAATTGCATACAATGGAGGATGCCGGCGCGAACCACAAGCACCACACAAGCATCCTACACAAAATAAAACATGTGCGGATGAAAATATATAAACACATAACTCACAGAAAAAAGATGCACCACATGGATAAGCAACTGACAACACTGGCTAATCCCTCACTCTGGTGTTAAAAGCTGAGAGATTCGCCAATATTTCCAATCAGGAACATATCGGAGCCCCTTTAGGCACCACTACACGGTATCTCAGCATGACATGGGGTCCTACCACTAGACTACCTATGGTGTGTGAACAAGGTCTGAACAGGTATTAGTAGCCTACAGCCCCATCCCACTCACCTGCACTGCAGGACCAACAATGCAATGGGGAACACATGAGGCCGCAAGCTACACCTACAACAGACCATGTGACACCGGCTTCCAGGTGCAACAGAATGTTTACAAGCCATATGCAATGGCACATTCAATACATATAAAACAAGAATCACAAAAATAAACGTGGCCTAAATGGGTGAGACTGCTCCAGACCCCAAACACTGTGGCGTGTTTCTAACTGGGGGCAGTTCCTCCGCATGTGGTTCGCAGCTGAACGGCTATCCCCAGCAAAATTGCATACAATGGAGGATGCCGGCGCGAACCACAAGCACCACACAAGCATCCTACACAAAATAAAAACATGTGCGGATGAAAATATATAAACACATAACTCACAGAAAAAAGATGCACCACATGGATAAGCAACTGACAACACTGGCTAATCCTCACTCTGGTGTTAAAAGCTGAGAGATTTGCCAATATTTCCAATCAGGAACATATCGGAGCCCCTTTAGGCACCACTACACGGTATCTCAGCATGACATGGGGTCCTACCACTAGACTACCTATGGTGTGTGAACAAGGTCTGAACAGGTATTAAGTAGCCTACAGCCCCATCCCACTCACCTGCACTGCAGGACCAACAATGCAATGGGGAACACATGAGGCCGCAAGCTACACCTACAACAGACCATGTGACACCGGCTTCCAGGTGCAACAGAATGTTTACAAGCCATATGCAATGGCACATTCAATACATATAAAACAAGAATCACAAAAATAAACGTGGCTTGTAAACATTCTGTTGCACCTGGAAGCCGGTGTCACATGGTCTGTTGTAGGTGTAGCTTGCGGCCTCATGTGTTCCCCATTGCATTGTTGGTCCTGCAGTGCAGTGAGTGGCTGTGGCTACTAATACCTGTTCAGACCTTGTCACACACTAGGTAGTCTAGTGGTAGGACCCCATGTCATGCTGAATACCGTAGTGGTGCCTAAAGGCCCGATATGTCCTGATTGGAAATATTGGCGATCTCAGCAACACCAGAGTGAGGTACCAGTGCTGTCAGTTGCTTATCCATGTGGTGCATCTTTTCTGTGAGTCACATGTTTATATATTTCATCCACATATCTTATTTTGTGCGGATGATAAATGATGCTAGATACCGACATAACTCCATGCATGCAATTTTGCTGAGAAGCCATGCGAACCACATGGATGAACTGCCCCAGCTGACACACGCACAGTGTTTGGGGTCTGGAGATCCCTCACTCTGGCCACGTTAATAGCTGTGATTCTTGCTTTCTATTATGTAAGCCTCACAAAGTGACTTCAGACCTGAACTGGTCCCTAAAAAGTGGGTTTTGAAAATTTCTGAAAAATTTCAAGATTTGCTTCTAAACTTCTAAGCCTTGTAACGTCCCCAAAAAATAAAATGGCATTCCCAAAATGATCGCTACATGAAGTAGACATAAGGGGAATGTAAATCAATAACTTTTTTGGGCGGTATTGCTATGTATTATAGAAGTAGAGAAATTGAAACTTGGAAAATTGCTAATTTTTCCAAATTTTTGGTAAATTTGATATTTTTTTATAAATAAAAATGAAATTTTTCGACTTAATTTTACCAGTGTCATGAAGTACAATATGTGACGAAAAAACAATCTCAGAATGGCCTGGATAAGAAAAAGCGTTTTAAAGTTATCACCACATAAAGTGACACTGGTCAGATTTGCAAAAAATGGCCTGGTCCTAAGGTGAAAATGAGCCCGGTCCTTAAGGGGTTAAACAGTATCTATTTGCACAAATTGACCAGGTCATTTTCCCAGTGGCCTTCATAGAACAATTACGGCCAAAGAGCTCTGTATTCGATGTGGAAACAAGGCAAACTGACTCAACTATTAATGAAAACATAGCAACTTTGGTGCAGAAAAATGGCAGGTGTTCTGGACCAATAAGTCTAAATTTGAATTATCTGGCTGTAAGAGAAGGCAGTTTGTTTGTCAAAGGACTGGAGAGTGGTGCAATAATGTCTGAAGGCAACAGTGAAGTATGGTGGAGGTTTTTTTGCAAGTTTGGGACTGCATTTCAGTAAATTGAGATGGGGATTTGGTCAGGATTAACTGTGTCTTGAATGTTGAGAAATACAGACAGATACTTATCCATCATGCAATACCATCAGAGAGGTGTATGATTTGCTCCAGATTTATTTGGCTGCAGGATAACAACCCCAAATATTTAGCCAATGAAAAGAAAAGCAAGTAATCCTGGAAGTGATGATATGGCACCCACAGAGTCCTGTCAATATCATCGAGTCTGTCTGGGATTACATGAAGAACAGATGGATTTGATCAAGCCTACATCCAGCCTGATATTGTTTTGAAGGCAAAGGGTGGTGACAAATGTTTGCACAGTACTGTGTATTTATACATACTCCCCCAAAAATTATTAAAATGAATAAATTATATGTACTCCAAAATGGTGGCATTGAAAAAAACAACTATTTCTACAAAAACATCAGAAATCCAAGGAGTTTGTATGTTCGCTTTTTGTTAGTGTAGGTTTTCTTTGTGCAACTCAGTTTCCAAAAACATGATGATAGGTTAATCCGCTTCTTATAAAAATTAACTCTAGTGCATGTGTTTGTGTGTGAGATAGAGAAATAAAATTAGTGTGATCTAAATATTCTGCAGCATTTGGCATCATCATTTTATCAAATCACATTTATATGTAATGTATATAGAGTACTTGACAAATGTAAATCTAGTTACAGAACTCTATGCACTCATTCTTTGGCATAAAACAACATTTGACATTTTGGAGCTGAGTAGGGAATTGAACTAATTTAGTAAGATTCAGCCTATTCTCTCCAACATCGTAATCCAAAAACTATATCATCTAATAAGAATCAAAATGCCCTTAGCTATAGTGAAATGTGATCTGCTCTCCAGCTGGACTGCAGCTATATAAAAGACCTATTTCTACAACCCTCCTGTCCATCTGCTGTGTTTTATATGTATTGTGTCTCCATTTTATATTGAACAAAAAACTAATTGTGTGGAATAAAATGGACCTAGTTATGGATGTTTGAAAAATGTTAGATAATAGGCTCAGTGATTTATTAAATTAGCCAGTACTCTGGAGTCAGTTTTGAGGTTGCATGACTGCTGCAGATGTGGGAAACCACAAATAAGGAGAATATAGCAAGCTACAGAGCTGGATGTACTGAGCAATTTATCAATTCATAGATCAAACATTAAACTCATTGTGGTCTATTGCACTGGGCTGCCACAGCCATTATCTATTGTATGTGGGGAGTTTATCCTAACTGCTTTCCTGCTGTTCATATTTTTAGTGCACTCCACTAGAGTAATGTGTGGCATCGTATTTATAAAAAAACAAACAAGCAAAAAATGTAAAATACTATATACTACAATGTGAAAATATGTAAAGGACCAGTTTCCTATATTGATGACCTATCTTCAGGATACGTCATCAATATCAACTTGACAGGGGTCCGACTCCCGGTACCACCGCGGATCAGCTATTTGAAGAGAATGCAGCAGTGGTGCAAGCACCGCCTTCTCTTCACTGTTTACCTGCTAGCTGTCAACATTGTAGCAGCGAATGTGTAACTGCAGCTCCACACACAGTCTACCCCTTCACACTGAAGTGAATGTGATTACCACTGCTTGCTGCTACGATGTTGACGGCCAACAGTTAAACAGTGAAGAGAATACAGCGCTCGTACCAAAGCTAAGTTCTCTTCCAACAGCTAATTCGGGAATCGGACACCTGCTGATCTGAAATGGGAAACGGGACAATCCCTTTAACATATCCAACAAAAAAAAAAAATTATTTCATGATTTTATGCTAACGTGTTTCTTCTCACCACATCACCATCACAGCTCCATCAGACAATGTTGGACCATGGCTTTACAAAACGGTCTCCTTCCAATGTTGTAAGTAAAATAGTACACACTATATATAAAGCCAAGAACTTGACCATTACTGCACAGGCACCAGTGTTAATATATAAATATAATCAATTTACTAAGCTCTATTATCAAAATATTAGTTGTAAAGAGTCTCTTCTATTGTGATCAAACAGCCATTGAGAAATGTGGCAATAGACAAAGCCAAGGTGAGATGTTTTATTCAGACGTGCTCTTACTCTTCCTCTTTAATGTACTTTCTTTCTGCACTAACTTACAACCTTAATGTCTTGGAAGAAATTCCACTAAAAGAATCCCCAGGCGCTAACATACAGTTCGGAAGGATTAAGTTATTATATGCATAATGTCAACAAACTCATCTTTGCTGGTTGTATTTACATTAATAAGCAGACAAAGTCTAAGTTTATCTCTTCTATTACAAAAATGAGTTTCTGTCTGTCAGGTGTCCCGGAAGGTTTTAGACAAGGTCTCAGCTCTCTAGGACCTACCGTTCCTGAGAAATTCCCCAAAAATGACCTGCATTAGCCAATATGAGCCTGCAAGGTCTTTCTCTTCACATCTCAACTGCCATACACACAGTCACATGTCCCTTATCAGCCAATAGAAGCTCACAGGCCCTTGGTCTCCACACACACACAGTTTTACTCCAGGTTTCCATAACAACCCAGCCATTTTTCTTCACTGCTGTAGGTCAGCTTTAGGCTAGGGCTACACGACGACATGCGTCGCATGACAATTTTTATAATGATAATCTATGGTGTTGCACTGCGACATGTGACATGCTGCGACTGCTACACAGCTCAGCAGACAGTATCATGCAAAAGACTTAGATGCGCAGCAGACAGTATCACACATGATAGGATTAGATACACTGTTCAACAGACAGTATCACACATGATAGGATTAGATACACAGCTCAGCAGACAGTATCACACAATATAAGATTGTGTTATACACAGCTCCGCAGGCAGTGTCACACAGGATAGGATAATATATACAAAGCTCAGCAGACAGTATCACACAAAATAGGATGAGATATACAGCTCAGCAGACAGTATCACACAGGATAGGATTAGATACATAGCTCAGCAGTCAGTATAATACAGAATAGGATTAGATACACAGTTAAGCAGACAGTATCACATATGATAGGATTAGATACAAAGCTCAGCAGACAGTATCACACAGGATAGGATTAGATGCACAGCTCTGCAGACTGTATCACACAGAATAGGATTAGATACACAGCTCAGCAGACAGTATCACACAGGATAGGATTAGATACACAGTTAAGCAGACAGTATCACATATGATAGGATTAGATACAAAGCTCAGCAGACAGTATCACACAGGATAGGATTAGATGCACAGCTCTACAGACTGTATCACACAGAATAGGATTAGATACACAGCTCAGCAGACATTATCACACAGTGTAAGATTAGATACACCGCTCAGCAGACAGTATCACACAGTATAATGTCGGGCATTTTCATGAGTGTATATGATACCTGATCATATTATATTCATGAAATTGATGCTCATTGTCTTTAAGAAACAGTTTGAGCCAAAGTTTTGCTGTGTGGTAGAAACAGGCCAAGATGAAGTCATGCCAAGCTCAATCTGTGTAAAAATACAGATAGTATTGTGTCTTAAGAGTTATTGCCACAAATGTGGTCTTATTTGTTGGGAGTACACTGGATTCTCCAGACATGTCTTAGAGAACAAGGCCCATTCATACCATAATGGCCCATAGATCAATAGTGTCAGAGAGACTCCAAGTTGTCTATCTTTAGTTGATACAAAATATCTACATTTATCCTTATCTCTGATTTACGACGACGAGGGTCAAAGTATATGATGCAAAAATACCCTAGTTAACTCTTCATGGTATGGTGTTAATAGCTTGCACAACAGTGCCATCCGGAGACAGATATCAATATCGTCACACCATCCTCCATAGTTGCATTATGGGTAAACATGATCTCATAGGATCTTATTACATATGTTTACACCCCCTCAATTGATTGGAGAATACTAATCCAGGGGTGGTAATGTTAGATTACAAGGGAGATAATTACCCTAGATAGATGGGCATGAGAGAGAGAGAGAGAAAGAAGGGGCAAGAAGGAAGAAGCAAAGAACAAGCAAACAAGCAAAGAACATTCCAGCCAGAACACCCAAGATTGAGGGGTCTACCAATATGAAAGCCATGGTGATGGACCATCCAGCTTTCCTAGGAGCAGAAGTGAGATTCCTGCTAGGACTTGGTAAGAAACATAAAGAATGATGTTTCATTTTATTAAGACTATTTAGATAATGTGGGTAAAATCATAGCATCTATGTTGGCGAACATATTAATTTATTTATCATCTCTTTATATGAGATGTAGTCTTAGATATAGAATAATTGTGAGCCTTCATTCTACCTGCAGAAGAATCAAGTTTCATAATTTATCAAAGTATTAAATGATTGCATACATATATGCATAGATATAGATATATTGATAGTAGCATTCTTCGCCAAGCTAGATGATAAATTCCCACTGGAAGATTTGTTCCAAGTTCTTCCAATTTCTGTTGTCTTAATAGTCTTACCAGGTTATACAGATATGAAAGTAGTATTGACAGAAGTATTAAAAGTAGTCTAGGATTTGACTACTATCTTCTAAGTTATATCCTTGGATGGATTTGCCCATTCCTGAAGTCATGTGAGGTGTAGTTGGTTAGAGGGGGGCAGAATGTAGTTAGCATTCGATATTGGTGTCTAGGATTAGACATGCCCATCCTGATATCATGAGGTTTCCTCTGAACAGAAGTGATGTATATACTGTAATTTAACTTCTTGTTTTGATATCCTAACCAAATAGCTTTGTTATAATGTGACAAGCTGCTCTTACCCACATGTGTTTATTGTGAAGCTTCTAGTGCCTGATATCAATGCCATGTATATTAATTGGCATATATCATTGTTTATTTACTTATGATAAGCTTGTAATGCTTCATATATCATTGCCATATATATTCCTTGGCATATATAATCGTGTTTATATACCTATTTGTTTATAATCGTGTAACTAATAAAATCTGCATATTTTTATAATATCTGCGTATTATTTAATGTCAAAACTACATCTTTAGCATTAATGTCATCTCTCATGAAAAGAACTTATTATCTGAGGAAATAGTCGGCCTCAGATGTGAATTGTATCGATTGGGTTATCTACAATTCACCAGGTCATGATTTCTATAAGTTATGAAAAAAATATTTTTATGACCATAATTAATAATTCTTAATTGAATTATTATAATCCCGACAAAAATGGAGGCACTGCTGAGATCTTGATGAGATGACATTTTGCTAAGATTTGATAAGATGACATATTTCTGAGATTATTGATGAGATGACATATTAATGATTAATTGTCATGTATATTGTTGCTGGCATTAGAATGCTACAACCAGATCACGGTTACAACCCTTAGAGAGGTGTGGTCCATATAAAGTCAATATCACTGTCCTGGTACTGAAGGGGTTAAGCCCGTACCAGAACCTCGGATGAGTAGTTGCAGTAAAGTGTTATTACACGGATGCAACCAGTGCATGACATGTAAATCAACTCAAGAGTTGTTTGTCTATGCTAAACACAAGTTATGTTTTTGTATCGCCAGAAATTAACAGTAAATTGTCCCAAGATAGGGAACAGATGTAGGTTTCGTTAGCCTAGGCGATACTGGGTCCGGTTCTAGTCCTTTGTATGACTCAGGAACCTTCCTATTAATTCCTGCCCATTAGCTCCCATAGTTGGAGATTTATCCCATATATGTAATGGACTCAGATCACAGTAGTTGATTTTATTGATGTCCCAGATTACAGGGAAGTTGAGCTCAGTAGCTCAGGGCATTACAGGATAATAGAGGGACTTTATACATAAAGTTCTGACCCGATGTTATTGATAAGTAGAATCTATAAGAGAACAGTTTAAACAGGTTAATAATGTTGATGTAACCCTGTTCTTCTTTTAATGTTCTTGATTCTAAGTTGCATAAATGCAAGACATATAAACCGGCTATAAGAAGCCGTATTGTCTATGAAACATAATTGTTTAAGTCACATAAAAATTGATATAATTGTTCCCAAAAAGTTAAGTCACTTAAGGGAACCATCACAGGCTTTGCAAGCCTAGATAAGAAAGTGAGTCTATGGCTATCATCCATATTTTGACTCAGAATTTTTATATATTCTGTAATTGCCGCAGATATGATAATCCCCAAGGGGGGATGAGGGGTAGTTTGTGGTATCAGCAGACCACAGTATATTCCCAGGATCACAGAGCTGATCATATGTACAAGCAGTTTTTGCAGATGCTGTATTTCCCAAAATTTTCTCCACCATCCTAGAGATGGGAGGGGGGAAGGAGCACATTCCTAAGTCCTAGGTACATGTCAGCGAAGAGGTCAGAGGTCGCAAAGCTGCACTGCACTCTGAGCTGAATAAGCTCAAGTAAAGGAGGAGTAAGATTCTCCCAAATCCATTGCATGTAAATTCTTTACTTCATGAAGTGAATAAAGAGAAAATAAAAAGTTATTTAACACTTTGCTGAGATAAGAATGTCCAGCAAATAAAACAAAACAAAGTGCTTCATTGAGCTATTAATCATAGCATGTCAATAAATGATTGATGATATTGATTATTAATCAAATTTTTCCACAGGATCATTAACATGATGTTTGTGTAGAGTTTTTATTTCAGTGCTAAAAAGGCAAGAGCTGAACTGATATTGGAAAATCAAAGATTTGAAGATGGAGACACATCATAAATTTCATATGATTGGTGATGGTATCGTATAAAAAAAAAAAAAGCCTGAACAGTTATACTAACCATATTGTTTGCCTATCAATTGTGACTAACTTGTCATCATTGTATTCCATGCAGATATATGGGCACATATATATTACTCTGTTTCGAGGTAGTCTCAAAGTATTGATTGGGTTATGATCCTAAATAGGCATAACACCTAAGGCTGTATTAGCCTGGCAGAGGAAGAATAGTTATGTCTATTCCTGAGACCCTGTAGTTTGTTTTTCTTTGGAAAGGAAAAAACATAAAAAAATCCTCAACTAGCTGCTGCTGGCTAAAGTATGGCATAAGTCAAAGGCCTAAAGTAGGCAGGTATATGTTTGATAAAGTTTTGCTGCGTTTTACTCATACTGTCTGTTGTTTTCTTAAGTTTAGATGATTGCCCAAGATGGGATCACATGTTGATGGCGGAACCCTAAAAGTCTTAGTATCCAGAACCAAGAGAACCTGAGGTCAGGGCTATCCGAGACGCAAGAGACGTCCAGTCGGAGCCACCCAGATGAATCCAAAAGGTATCCAGGAGTGACAAGTGGGCAGAGCCCCGGGGGATTCGACAGCCACGACAAGAGTGCTTCATGCCGATTCAACATGACAAAGTATTTGAGATCGCAGATGTGAAGATATGTTGCCAAACACCGCTAGCTAAAAAGAGTAACCAAGTTGCTGACGAGACAGGAAGCCATTACTTCAAGCTTTACATTTTGCAGCAATGTTATTAAGTTAGAGGACCAAAGAAACATTTTCACTAGAGACACGTTTCCGGAAAGTCAAGAAAATTACCAGAACGTCTTTCTCTCTACAGTGGTCATAAAACAACGTAACATATTTGTAGTAAAACCAAACAGAGTTTGTGCGTTATATATGTGTCGTAAGAGTACACACAAAATTGTGATTCATTTTTGCAAGGAAAAATTGTATTCCCCAATCCATAATGATTTGGAGCATTAGGCCCTGTATTGCATTTCAGCCTATTCAACCTTCTAAAAACGAAATTGAATATGCTGAAAAGGGGGGATTTGTCGGGCATTTTCATGAGTGTATATGATACCTGATCATATTATATTCATGAAATTGATGATCATTGTCTTTAAGAAACAGTTTGAGCCAAAGTTTTGCTGTGTGGTAGAAACAGGCCAAGATGAAGTCATGCCAAGCTCAATCTGTGTAAAAATACAGATAGTATTGTGTCTTAAGAGTTATTGCCACAAATGTGGTCTTATCTGTTGGGAGTACACTGGATTCTCCAGACATGTCTTAGAGAACAAGGCCCATTCATACCATAATGGCCCATAGATCAATAGTGTCAGAGAGACTCCAAGTTGTCTATCTTTAGTTGATACAAAATATCTACATTTATCCTTATCTCTGATTTACGACGACGAGGGTCAAAGTATATGATGCAAAAATACCCTAGTTAACTCTTCATGGTATGGTGTTAATAGCTTGCACAACAGTGCCATCCGGAGACAGATATCAATATCGTCACACCATCCTCCATAGTTGCATTATGGGTAAACATGATCTCATAGGATCTTATTACATATGTTTACACCCCCTCAATTGATTGGAGAATACTAATCCAGGGGTGGTAATGTTAGATTACAAGGGAGATAATTACCCTAGATAGATGGGCATGAGAGAGAGAGGAGAAAAGAAGGGGGCAAGAAGGAAGAAGCAAAGAACAAGCAAACAAGCAAAGAACATTCCAGCCAGAACACCCAAGATTGAGGGGTCTACCAATATGAAAGCCATGGTGATGGACCATCCAGCTTTCCTAGGAGCAGAAGTGAGATTCCTGCTAGGACTTGGTAAGAAACACAAAGAATGATGTTTCATTTTATTAAGACTATTTAGATAATGTGGGTAAAATCATAGCATCTATGTTGGCGAACATATTAATTTATTTATCATCTCTTTATATGAGATGTAGTCTTAGATATAGAATAATTGTGAGCCTTCATTCTACCTGCAGAAGAATCAAGTTTCATAATTTATCAGAGTATTAAATGATTGCATACATATATGCATAGATATAGATATATTGATAGTAGCATTCTTCGCCAAGCTAGATGATAAATTCCCACTGGAAGATTTGTTCCAAGTTCTTCCAATTTCTGTTGTCTTAATAGTCTTACCAGGTTATACAGATATGAAAGTAGTATTGACAGAAGTATTAAAAAGTAGTCTAGGATTTGACTACTATCTTCTAAGTTATATCCTTGGATGGATTTGCCCATTCCTGAAGTCATGTGAGGTGTAGTTGGTTAGAGGAGGGCAGAATGTAGTTAGCATTCGATATTGGTGTCTAGGATTAGACATGCCCATCCTGATATCATGAGGTTTCCTCTGAACAGAAGTGATGTATATACTGTAATTTAACTTCTTGTTTTGATATCCTAACCAAATAGCTTTGTTATAATGTGACAAGCTGCTCTTACCCACATGTGTTTACTTGTGAAGCTTCTGGTGCCTGATATCAATGCCATGTATATTAATTGGCATATCTCATTGTTTATTTACTTATGATAAGCTTGTAATGCTTCATATATCATTGCCATATATATTCCTTGGCATATATAATCGTGTTTATATACCTATTTGTTTATAATCGTGTAACTAATAAAATCTGCATATTTTTATAATATCTACGTATTATTTAATGTCAAAACTACATCTTTAGCATTAATGTCATCTCTCATGAAAAGAACTTATTATCTGAGGAAATAGTCGGCCTCAGATGTGAATTGTATCGATTGGGTTATCTACAATTCACCAGGTCATGATTTCTATAAGTTATGAAAAAAATATTTTTATGACCATAATTAATAATTCTTAATTGAATTATTATAAACCCGACAATAAGATTGTGTGATATACAGCTCAGCAGACAGTATCACACGGGATACAATTAGATACACAGCTCCGCAGACAGCATCACATAGGATAGGATTAGATACACCGCTCAGCAGACAGTATCACACATGACATGATTAGATACATAGCTCAGCAGGCAGTATCACACAGGATATTATATTACATACACAGCTCAGCAGGCAGTATCACACAGGAGAGGATTAGATATATAGCTCAGAAGACAGTATCCCACATGATAGGATTAGATACATAGCTGAGCAGACAGGATCACACAGGATAGGATTAGATACACAGCTCGGCAGGCAGTATCACACATGACATGATTAGATACATAGCTCAGCAGGCAGTTTTACACAGGATAGGATTAGATACACAACTCAGCAGACAGTTTCACACTTGTTGCAGGGTGACACCATAGCCTATCACTATAAAAATAGTTGAGACAAAATGTCATAAGACACATGTCGTCGTGCAGCCCTAGCATTAAAAGGGCAGGAAGCTGTGGAGGTGACTGTTAAAGGGACAGACACTGTGGAGTTCACTGTTAAAGAGGTGTTTACTGTGGATGTTTTTTTGTTAAGGGGCACGCCACTGTGGAGGTCACTGTTAAGGGTGCAGGGGCCACTATTAAAGAAGCAACTGCTGTGAAGGTCACTGTTAAGGCAGCTGGGTACTGTAGGTCACCGGTTAAGGCAGCGGGGTACTGTAGGGAGTCACTGTTGAGGGCGCTCCCTGTGGAGGTCACTATCAAAGGGAGTGGGGTACTGTGAAACTCATTGTTAAAGGGAGGGCTGCTGTGAAGGTCAAAGTTAAGGGGATGGGCTGCTGTAGAGGTCCAATTTTATGGAGGCGCGGCACTGTGGGGGGGGGAGTGTTAAGGGGTTGGGGACTGTGGAGTTCACTGTTAAGGGGGTGGGGTGCTGTAGAGGTAACTGTTATGGGGGATACTGTCGATATCTTTTAACGACACACAGAAACATTAAATGAAATAGATGAAATATACCCGTGCGAAGCCAGGTCCTTCTGCTAGTCTCTTATATATATATAAAAATTAATTTCTGTTTAGACGTCTGTCTGTCTAGACGTTCCTTATGCGTGCCCCAACGACTGGACCGATCTTCACCAAATTTGGCAGACGGGTACATCAGGTGTCTGGGAAGGTTTTAGACAAGGTCTCAGCTCTCTAGGACTTACCGTTCCTGAGATATTCAGGAACCAATTTATATTATAGCCAATTCAAGCCAGCCAGCATTTCACTTAAATCCAAACTGTCATTTACTGCTCTCTGGCAGTCCGTCTCCACACACACAGTTTTACTTCAGGTAACCATAACAACCCCACAATGTTTCCTCACTGCTCCAGATGACGTTTAAAGTAAATCTGTCACCAGGATAATCGCTGTAGAAGTGAAGCCATGGCCTAATAGCACTTAGTACCTTATTTCCTGAGGTTTCCATAACAACTCGGCCATTTCTCTTCACTGCTGCAGGTTAGCTTTAAAGGGGCAGGGATCTGTGGATGACACTGTTAAGGGAGCGGAGTGCTTTGGAGGTCACAGTTCAGAGGAAAAGTAGGGTGGCCATTCAAGTCACCCTTAAAACCCCGCCCCCAGATCCAGATAAGCCACACCTCTGATTTGGTTAGGCCACGCCCCCTCCCCTCCTGAGGTGGGAGGGACTGTGATTTTCTCCCTGCAGCTCACATCCAGACAGAACAGTGCTGCTTTCCTAGAGAGAGCTGTTTAAAAGAACATGCCCCCAATCCTGTTAGGCCATGCCCCCTCCCACTAAGCGAACAGGGATTGAAAAAATAAAGTTACAAATCAAATTTAGGTCCGCTAAGCCACACCCCGATACATTTAGGACACACCCCTCTCACTCTGCAGCCACTGACTATTGACAAAATTACGTTAAAAATCAACTTCTGTGAGCTGCAGAGGTGGGAGGGACGGTGACTTTCTCTGTGCAGCTCACACTCAGAGAGGACAGTGCTGCTGTCTTAGATTAAGATGTTCAAAAGGGCACACCCCAATCCAATTAGGCCATGCCCCCTCACACTCAGCCAACAGGGATTGAAAAAATAATGTTAAAAATGAATTACTAGGTACACAGCTCAGCAGACAGGATATGATTAGATATACAGCTCAGCAGACAGTATCACACAGGATAGAATATTAGATACACGCTCAGCAGACAGTATCACACAGGAAAATATTAGATACACAGTTTAGCAGACAGTATCATTCAACATAAGATTAGATACACAGCTTAGCAGATAGTATCACAAAGGCTAGGATTAGATACACAGCTCAGCAGACAGTGTCACACAGGATAGGATTAGGTACACAGCCCAGTAGACAGTATCACACAGCATAAGCTTAGATACACAGCTCAGCAGACAGTATCACACAGGATAGGATTAGGTACACAGCTCAGCAGACAGTATCACACAGCATAAGATTAGATACACAGCTCAGCAGATAGTATCACACAACATAAGATTAGATACACAGCTCAGCAGATAGTATCACACAGAATAGGATTAGATACACAACCCAGCAGACAGTATCACACAAAATAAGATTAGATACACAGCTCAGCAGATGGTATCACCCAGGACAGGATTAGATACACAGTTTAGCAGACAGTATCATACAACATAAGATTAGATACACATCTCAGCAGACAGTATCACACAGGATAGGATTAGGTACACAGCTCAGCAGACAGTATCACACAGCATAAGATTAGATATACAGCTTAGCAGATAGTATCACAAAGGCTTGGATTAGATACACAGCTCAGCAGACAGTGTCACACAGGATAGGATTAGGTACACAGCCCAGTAGACAGTATCACACAACATAAGCTTAGATACACAGCTCAGCAGACAGTATCACACAGGATAGGATTAGGTACACAGCTCAGTAGACAGTATCACACAACATAAGATTAGATACACAGCTCAGCAGATAGTATCACACAGGATAGGATTAGATACACAGCCCAGCAGACATTATCACACAACATAAGATTAGATACACTGCTCAGTAGATGGTATCACCCAGGACAGGATTAGATACACAGTTTAGCAGACAGTATCATACAACATATGATTAGATACACAGCTCAGCAGACAGTATCACACAGGATAGGATTAGGTACACAGCTCAGCAGACAGTATCACACAGCATAAGATTAGATACACAGCTCAGCAGATAGTATCACACAGGATAGGATTAGATACACAGCCCAGCAGACATTATCACAGAACATAAGATTAGATACACAGCTCAGTAGATGGTATCACCCAGGACAGGATTAGATACACAGTTTAGCAGACAGTATCATACAACATAAGATTAGATACACAGCTCAGCAGACAGTATCACACAGGATAGGATTAGGTACACAGCGCAGCAGACAGTATCACACAGCATAAGATTAGATATACAGCTCAGCAGACACTATCACACAGGATAGGATTAGGTACACAGCTCAGCAGACAGTATCACACAACATAAGATTAGATACACAGCTCAGCAGATAGTATCACACAGAATAGGATTAGATACACAGCCCAGCAGACAGTATCACACAAAATAAGATTAGATACACAGCTCAGCAGATGGTATCACCCAGGACAGGATTAGATACACAGCTCAGCAGACAGTATCATACAACATATAGATTAGATACACAGCTCAGCAGACAGTATCACACAGCATAGGATTAGATACACAGCTCAGCAGACAGTATCACACAGCATAAGATTAGATACACAGCTCAGCAGATAGTATCACACACGATAGGATTAGATACACAGCTCAGCAGACAGTATCACAGAACATAAGATTAGATACACAGCTCAGTAGATGGTATCACCCAGGACAGGATTAGATACACAGTTTAGCAGACAGTATCATACAACATAAGATTAGATACACAGCTCAGCAGACAGTATCACACAGGATAGGATTAGATACACAGCTCAGCAGACAGTATCACACAGCATAAGATTAGATATACAGCTCAGCAGACAGTATCACACAGGATAGGATTAGGTACACAGCTCAGCAGACAGTATCACACAACATAAGATTAGATACACAGCTCAGCAGATAGTATCACACAGAATAGGATTTGATACACAACCCAGCAGACAGTATCACACAAAATAAGATTAGATACACAGCTCAGCAGATGGTATCACCCAGGACAGGATTAGATACACAGTTTAGCAGACAGTATCATACAACATATGATTAGATACACAACTCAGCAGACAGTATCACACAGCATAGGATTAGGTACACAGCTCAGCAGACAGTATCACACAGCATAAGATTAGATACACAGCTCAGCAGATAGTATCACACACGATAGGATTAGATACACAGCCCAGCAGACATTATCACAGAACATAAGATTAGATACACAGCTCAGTAGATGGTATCACCCAGGACAGGATTAGATACACAGTTTAGCAGACAGTATCATACAACATAAGATTAGATACACAGCTCAGCAGACAGTATCACACAGGATAGGATTAGGTACACAGCTCAGCAGACAGTATCATACAACATAAGATTAGATACACAGCTCAGCAGATAGTATCACACAGAATAGGATTAGATACACAACCCAGCAGACAGTATCACACAAAATAAGATTAGATACACAGCTCAGCAGATGGTATCACCCAGGACAGGATTAGATACACAGTTTAGCAGACAGTATCGTACACATAAGATTTGATACATAGCTCAGCAGATAGTATCATACAGGATATTATTAGATACACAGGTCAGCAGACAGTATCACACAACATAAGATTAGATACATAGCTCAGCAGATGCTATCATCCAGGGCAGGATTAGACACACAGCTCAGCAGACAGTATCACACAACATAAGATTAGATACACAGCTCCGCAGACAGTATCACACAGGATAGGATTAGATACACAGCTCAGCAGACAGTGGGGCGGGGTGCTGTAGAGGTCACTGTTATGGGGGATACTGTTGATATATTTTTACGACACTCGGAAACGTGAAACGAAATAGATGAAATATACCCGTGCGAAGCCAGGTCCTTCTGCTAGTCTCTTATCTCTTATATATATAAAAAGCAATTTCTGTCTGTCTAGACGTCCGGACGTTCTTTATGCACGACCAAACGACTGGACCGATCTTCACCAAATTTGGCACACGGGTACATCAGGTGTTCGGGAAGATTTTAGACCGGGTCTCAGCTCTCTATGACTTACCGTTCCTGAGATATTCCCAAAAAATGACCTGCTTATAAACAATACAAGCCTGCAAGCCTTTCACTTGAATTCAAACTGTCATTTACTGCTCCCTGGCAGTTCATCTCCACACACACAGTTTTACTCCAGGTAACCATAACATCCCAGCCAAGTCTCATCACTGCTCTACAGGCTCGGACTGGCCCACAGGGGTACAGGGGAATCCCCCGGTGGGCCCCTGAGCAAGGTGGCCCCCTAGTCTCCCACCCCTTGCACAAGTGGCACATAACACAGTAGACTTACTGCACTACATACATATATTCAGTGTACAGCTCCTCCACCAGCCTATGTTCATATAAAAAACTTGTTTATATTTATTATATTTGAATGTATCGGTATGGTGGCCCCCAAAATAAATTTTACTGGTGGGCCCTAGGTACCCTAGTCCGACACTGCTGCTCTAGATAACGTTTAAAGGAAATCTGTCACCAGGATAATCGCTATTGAAGTAAAACCAGGGCCTAATAGCACTAAGTACCTTATTTCCTGAGGTTTCCATAACAACTCAGCCATTTCTCTTCACTGCTGCAGGTTAGCTTTAAAAGGGCAGAGCGCTGTGGATGATATTGTTAAGGGGGCAGAGTGCTAGGGAGGTCACAGTTCAGGGGGAAAGTAGGGTGGCCATTCAAGTCACCCTTAAAACCCTGCCCCCAGGTCCAGATAAGCCACACCTCTGATTTGGATAGGCCACACCCCCTCCAGAGGTGGGACAGTGATTTTCTCCCTGCAGCTCACATTCAGACAGAACAGTGCTGCTGTCTTACAGTGAACTGTTTAAAAGGACACGCCCCCGATCCTGTTAGGCCACCCCCCCTCCCACTAAGCAAACAGTGAAAAATGAAGTTAAAAATCAACCTCTGTCAGCTGCAGAGATGAGAGGGACGGTGACTTTATCTCTGCAGCCCACACTCAGAGAAGATAGTGCTGCTGTCTTAGGGTGAGCTGTTGAAAGGCCACGTCTCTGATTCGGTTAGGCCATGCCCCCTCCCCTCCTGAGGTGGGAGGAAGGGTGATTTTCTCCATGCAGCTCACATTCAGACAGAACATTGCTGCTGTCTTAGAGAGAGCAGTTTAAAAGGACACGCCCCAATCCTGTTAGGCCATGCCCCCTCCCACTTAGCGAACAGGGATTGAAAAAATAAAGTTAAAAATCAACTTTTAGGTCTGCTAAGCCACTGTTTCCCAACCAGTGTGCCTCCAGCTGTTGCAAAACTACAACTCCCAGCATGCCCGGACAGCTTTTGGCTGTGTGGGCATGCTGGGA
Organism: Bufotes viridis; assembly: GCA_033119425.1. Lineage (NCBI taxonomy): Eukaryota > Metazoa > Chordata > Amphibia > Anura > Bufonidae > Bufotes > Bufotes viridis. The sequence continues at coordinate 119,548,105 of CM065591.1, read as the reverse complement.
GTTGTAGTTTTGCAACAGCTGGAGGCACACTGGTTGGGAAACACTGCTCTAAGCCACATCCCTGATACGTTTAAAACACACCCCTTTCCCTTTCCAGCCAATGAGTATTGACAAAATGAAGTTAAAAATCAACTTCTGTCAGCTGCAGAGGTGGGAGGGACGGTGACTTTCTCTTTGCAGCTCACACCGTACTGCTGTCTTAGATTAAGATGTTCAAAAGGACACGCCCCAGTCCAGTTAGGCCATGCATCTCCCACTCAGCCAACAGGGATTGAAAAATAAAGTTAAAATCAACTACTAGGTACACAGCTCAGCAGACAGGATGTGATTAGATATCAGCATCAGCCGCAGACAGCATAACACAGGATAAAATATTAGATACATGCTCAGCAGACAGTATCACACAGGATAGAATATTAAGACTACATGCTCATGCAGCACAGTATCACACAGGATAGAATATTAGATACACAGCTCCAGCAGAGCAGGCATAGGATGGACAGATTAGATTACATTCAGCTCACACAGACTAGCATGACATAGGATAGAATATTCAAAGGACACGCCCAATCAGTTAGCACGCATCACTCAGCAGACAGGATGAAAGAATAGTTAGATATCAACTCACTAGGTACACAGCTCAGCAGACAGGATATGATTAGATACACAGCTCAGCAGACAGCATAACACAGGATAGAATATTAGATACATGCTCAGCAGACAGTATCACACAGGATAGAATATTAGATACATGCTCAGCAGACAGTATCACACAGGATAGAATATTAGATACACAGCTCAGCAGACAGCATAACACAGGATAGAATATTAGATACACAGCTCAGCAGACAGCATAACACAGGATAGAATATTAGATACACAGCTCAGCAGACAGCATAACACAGGATAGAATATTAGATACACAGCTCAGCAGACAGCATAACACAGGATAGGATTAGATGCACAGTTTAGCAGACAGTATCACACAGGATAGAATATTAGATACATGCTCAGCAGACAGTATCACACAGGATAGAATATTAGATACACGCTCAGCAGACAGTATCACACAGGATAGGATTAGATACACAGTTTAGCAGATAGTATCATACAACATAAGATTAGATACACAGCTCATCAGATAGTATCACACAGGCTAGGATTAGATACATAGCTCCGCAGACAGTATTACACAGGATAGGATTAGATACACAGCTCAGCAGACAGTATCACACAAGATAGGATTAGATACACAGCTCAGCAGACAGTATCACACAACATAAGATTAGATACACAGCTCAGCAGATGGTATCACCCAGGACAAGATTAGATACACAGCTCAGCAGACAGTGGGGCGGGTACTATAGAGGTCACTGTTATGTGGGATAATGTTTATATCTTTTTACGACACACGGAAACATGAAACGAAATAGATGAAATATACCCGTGCAAAGCCGGGTCCTTCTGCTAGTCTCTTATATATATATAAAAATGAATTTCTGTCTAGACATCTGTCTGTTCTTTATGCGCGACCAAACGACTGGACCGATCTTCACCAAATTTGGCACACGGGTACATCAGGTGCCCGGGAAGGTTTTAGACCAGGTCTCAGCTCTCTAGGACTTACCATTTCTGAGAAATTCCCCCAAAATGGCCTGCATTATAGCTAATACAAGCTTGCAAGCCTTTCACTTAAATCCAAACTGTCATTTACTGCTCCCTGGCAGTTCGTCTTCACACACACAGTTTTACTCCAGGTAACCATAACAACCCAGCCATGTTTCCTCACTGCTCTAGATGACGTTTAAAGGAAATCTGTCACCAGGATAATCACTATAGAAGTAAAGCCAGGGCCTAATAGCACTTAGTACCTTATTTCCTGAGGTTTCCATAACAACTCGGCCACTTCTCTTCACTGCTGCACGTTAGCTTTAAAGGGGCAGGGCGCTGTGGATGACACTGTTAAGGGAGCGTAGTGCTATGGAGGTCACAGTTCAGTTCAGGGGGAAAGTAGGGTGGCCTATCAAGTCCCCCTTAAAACCCCGCCCCCAGGTACATATAAGCCACACCTGGAATGTGAGCTGCAGGGAGAAAATCACTGTCCCTCCCACTTCAGGAGGGGAGGGACAGTGATTTTCTCCCTGCAGCTCACATTCCGACAGAACAGTGCTGCTTTCTTAGAGAGAGAGATTTAAAAGGACATGTCCCCAATCATGTTAAGCCACGTCCACTCCCAATAAGCGAACAGGGATTGAAAAAATAAAGTTAAAAAACAAGTTTTAGGTCTGCTAAGCCACACCCCCGATACGTTTAGAACACACCCCTCCCCATCTGCAGCCAATAAGTATTGACAAAATGAAGTTAAAAATCAACTTCTGTCAGCTGCAGAGGTGGGAGGGACGGTGACTTTCTCTTTGCAGCTCACACTCAGAGAGGACAATGCTGCTGTCTTAGATTGAGATGTTCAAAAGGACACGCCCCAATCCAGTTAGGCCATGACCCTCCCACTCAGCCAACAGGCATTGAAAAAATAAAGTTAAAAATCAACTACTAGGTACACAGCTCAGCAGACAGAATATGATTAGATAAACAGCTCAGCAGACAGTATCACACAGGATAGAATATTAGATACACGCTCAGCAGACAGTATCATACAGGATAGGATTAGATACACAGCTCAGCAGACAGTATCACACAACATACGATTAGATACACAGCTCAGCAGATGGTATTACCCAGGACATGATAAGATACACAGCTCAGCAGACAGTGGGGCGGGGTGCTGTACAGGTCACTGTTATGGGGGATACTGTTGATATCTTTTGACGACACACGGATACATGAAGTGAAATAGATTAACCACTTCAGCCCCCCTAGCTTAAACACCCTTAATGACCAGGCCACTTTTTACAATTCTGCACTACGCTACTTTCACCGTTTATTGCTCCGTCATGCAACTTACCACCCAAATGAATTTTACCTCCTTTTCTTCTCACTAATAGAGCTTTCATTTGGTGGTATTTCATTGTTGCTGACATTTTTACTTTTTTTGCTATTAATAAAAATTTAACGACATTTTTGCAAAAAATGACATTTTTCACTTTCTGTTGTAAAATTTTTCAAAAAACTACATTTGTATGTAAAATTTCTCTAAATTTATTGTTCTACATGTCTTTGATAAAAAAAATTCAATAAGCGTATATTTATTGGTTTGGGTAAAAGTTATAGCGTTTACAAACTATGGTGCAAAAAGTGAATTTCGGCATTTTGAAGCAGCTCTGACTTTCTGAGCACCTGTCATGTTTCTTCAGGTGCTAGAATGCCAGGAAAGTATAAATACCCCCCAAATCACACCATTTTAGATAGAAGACACCCCAAAGTATTCGCGGAGGGGCTTGGTGAGTTCATGTATCATTTCATTTTTTTTCACAAGTTAGCGGAAAATGACACTTTCTGAGGAAAAAAATATATAATAAAGTTTCCATTTCTGCTAACTTCTGGCAAAAAAATCTCAGACGGGCTCACTATGCCCCTCTGTGAATACCTTGGGGTGTCTACTTTCCGAAATGGGGTCATTTGTGGGGTGTGTTTACTGTTCTGGCATTTTGGGCGGGGCTAAATTGTGAGCAGCCATGTAAAACCTAAAGGTACTCGTTGGAATTTGGGCTCTTTGTGCACCCAGGCTGCAAAAAGTGTCACTCATGTGGTATCGCCGTACTCAGGAGAAGTAGGGCAATGTGTTTTGGGGTGTATTTTTACATATACCCATGTTGGAGTGAGAGAAATATCTCTGTAAACTGACAACTTTGTATAAAAAAATTAAAAAGTTGTCATTTACAGAGATATTTCTCACACCCAGCATGTGTATATATAAAAATACACCCCAAAACACATTGCGCTACTTCTCCTGAGTACGGGGATACCACATGTGTGGAACTTTTTTGCAGCCTGGGTGCGCAAAGGGGCCCTAAAACCAATGAGTACCTTTAGTATTTCACAGGGCATTTTTACGCATTTGGATTCCAGACTTCTTCTCACGCTTTAGGGGCCCCTAAAATGCCAGGGCAGTATAAATACCCCACATGTGACCCCATTTTAGAAAGAAGACACCCAAGGTATTCCGTGAGGGGTATGGTGAGTTCATGTAAAATGTTATTTTTGTCACAAGTTAGTGGAATATGAGACTTTGTAAAAAACAAAATAAAAAAAAAATATATATCAATTTCCGCTAACTTGTGCCAAAAAAAAATTTCTGTGAACTCGCCATGCCCCTCACAGAATACCTTGGGGTGTCTTCTTTCCACAATGGGGTCACTTGTGGGGTATTTATACTGCCCTGGCATTCTAGGGAACCTAAAGCGTGAGAATCCAAATGCGCAACAATGCCCTGTGAAATCCTAAAGGTACTCATTGGAATTAGGGCCCTTTGCGCATCTTGGCTGCAAAAAGTGTCACACATGTGGTACCGCCGTACTCAGGAGAAGTAGGGCAATGTGTTTTGGGGTGTATTTTTATATATTCCCATGCTGGGTGAGAGAAATATCTCTGTAAATGACAACTTTTAAATTTTTTATTCAAAGTTGTCAATTTACAGAGATATTTCTCTCACCCAGCATGGGTATATGTAAAATACACCCCAAAACACATTGCCTTACTTGTCCTGAGTACGGCGATACCACATAAGTGACACTTTTTGCAGCCAAGATGCACAAGGGGCCCAAATTCCAATGAGTACCTTTTAGGAGGGCATTTTACGCATTTTTCTTTCTCGCACTTTAGGGCCCCTAAATGCCAGGGCAGTATAAATACCCCACATGTGACCCCATTTTGGAAAGAAGACAGCCCAAGGTATTCCATGAGGGGCATGGCGAGTTGATAGAAAAAATTTTTGGCACAAGTTAGTGGAAATTGATTTTTTATAGTTTTTCTCACAAAGTCTCCCTTTCCGCTAACTTTTGACAAAAAGTTTAATTTTTCATGGACTCACTATGCCCCTCAGCGAATACCTTGGGGTGTCTTCTTTCCAAAATGGGGTCACATGTGGGGTATTTATACTGTCCTGGCATTTTAGGGCCCTAAAGCGTGAGAAGAAAATGCGTAAAAATGCCCTCCTAAAAGTTACTCATTGGAATTTGGCCCCTTTGCGCATCTTGGCTGCAAAAAGTGTCACACATGGAATCGCCGCACTCAGGAGAAGTAGGGCAATGTGTTTTGGGTGTATTTTTACATATACCCATACTGTGTGAGAGAAATATCTCTGTAAATTGACAACTTTGAATAAAAAATTTAAAAAGTTGTCATTTACAGAGATATTTCTCACACAAAGTATGGGTATATATAAAAATACACCCCAAAACACATTGCCCTACTTCTCCTGAGTACGGCGATACCACATGTGTGCCACTTTTTTGCAGCCAAGATGCGCAAAGGGGCCCTAAAACCAATGAGTACCTTTAGGATTTCACAGGGCATTTTTACGCATTTGGATTCTCACGCTTTAGGACCCCTAAAATGCCAGGGCAGTATAAATACCTACAAGTGACCCCATTGTGGATAGAAGACACCTCAGGTATTCCGTGAGGGGCATGGCGAGTTCACAGAAAAAAAAATTTTGGCACAAGTTAGAGGAAATTGATTTTTATTTTTATTTTTTACAAAGTCTCATATTCCACTAACTTGTGACAAAAATAAAATTTTACATGAACTCGCCATACCCCTCACGGAATACCTTGGGGTGTCTTCTTTCTAAAATGGGGTCACATGTGAGGTGTTTGTACTGCCCTGGGATTTGAGGGTCTCCGCAGTCATTACACGTATGGCCAGCATTAGGAGTTTCTGCGATTCTCCGTATATTGACCATACGGGTAATGAGATTTTTTTCCGTTCAGCCGCTGCGCTGAAAAAAAAAAAATGAACGGCACAGATTTATTCATTCGCATCAATCAATGTGGATGAAAAATCTCTGCCAAAATCAGTGACTGCGGTGCGGTGGGCTGGGCGCTAGCTACCTAACAAGTAGCTAACTAACTGGCGGTGATAAGGGACCCTTATGCCCCATTCACACGTCCGCAATTCTGTTTGCGGAACGGAATTGCGGACCCATTCATTTCTATGGGGACAGACTTTGTCCCGCTCGGATCCGGAATTACGGATCCGCGCTCCGGGTCTGCACTTCCGTTCCGCAAAAATATAGAACATGTCCTATTTTTGTCTGCAATTGCGGACAAGAAAAAGCATTTTCTATATAGTTCTGGCAATGTGCGGATCTGCAAAATGCGGAAAGCACATTGCCGGTGTCCGTGTTTTGAGGATCTATGGATCCGCAGATCCGCGGATTTGATCCGCGGATCCGTGAATCCACGGATCCGCAAAACACATTTGGACGTCTGAATGGAGCCTTACAAGGTGTGATCAATGACAGGGGGTGATCAGGGGGTCTAGATGGGGTGATCAAGGGGTTAACAAGGGGTTAATAGGTGAGGGGGTGGGGGGTTAGTGTAGTGTTTGGTGCAACTTTACATAGTTACCTGGTCCTCTGGTGGTCGATCCCAGCAAATGGGACCACCAGAGGACCAGGTAGCAGCTATATCAGACGCTGTTCACAAAACAGCGTCTGATATACTTGTTTGATGCGATTTATATCGCATCTACAGCCTGCCAGCGATGGATCATCGCTGGCAGGCTGTAGTTAAACTCCTGAGACGCCCGCTACTGTGAACGCGCGCGCGCGTGCGCGCGCGTTCACAGGAAATCTCGCGTCTCGCGAGATGACGCAGATCTGCGGCGCCCCAGAACAGCCCGACCGCCGCGAGAACGCAGTTGTGCGTTAGGCGGTCGGGAAGTGGTTAAATATACCCGTGCAAAGCCGGGTCCTTCTGCTAGTCTCTTATATATGTAAAAATGAGTTTCTGTCTGTTATTTATGCACGTGCAAACGACTGGACCGATCTTCACCAAATTTGGCACAAAGGTACATCAGGTGTCCGGGAAGGTTTTAGACCAGGTCTCTGCTCCATAGGTCATACTGTTCCTGAGATATTCCCCAAAAATTACCTGTATTAGCCAATACAAGCCTGCAACTCTTTCTCTTCATATCCCAACTGCCATACACACGGTCACATGACTCTTATCAGCCAATAGAAGCTTGCAGGCCCTTAGTCTCCACATACCTACAGCTTTTCTTCAGGTTTCCATTACATCCCAGCCATTTTTCTTAACTGCTGTAGGTCAGGTTAGGTATTGTATCTCGGCTCATGTGTGATTTGTGCTCGTCTGTTTCTGGATTCTGGTTAAACCTTCTGGTTTTGACTCCTGGCTGGTGTTTTCTGACTTGTCGTCGTCTGCTTCCTTGGTCTGTTTTGCATCTTCTGGTTTTGACCCCTGGTGCGTATTGATTCTGATTTCGCCTGCATCTTGGTACTGCTCTGACCTCCTGGTTTTGACCCTGCTAGTCGGACTGCTTTGTGTGTGTCTCTACCGCACTTACTCAGGTCAGGGACCGCCGCCAAGTTGCGCTCCCGTTACCTAGGACGGGTAAGTGCAAGTAGGCAGAGACAAAGGTGTGAGTCAGTTTTGCACTTTCCCTTACCCCCTCAACGTGACAGGTGGACACTTTGGAGGTCACTGTTAAGGGTGCAGGAGCCACTATTAAAGGGAAACTGCTGTGGAGGTCACTGTTAAGGCAGCAGGGTACTGTGAGATCACTGTTAAGGCAGCAGGGTACTATGGAGGTCACTGTTAAGGGGGCAGGCCCTTGAGGAGGTCACTGTCAAGGGAGTCGGGTGCTGTGAAACTCACTGTTAATGGGGCGGGCTGCTGTAAAGGTCAAAGTTAAGGGGATGGGCTGTTGTGGATTTCCCATTTTAAAGTGGCAGGGCACTGTGGGGGTCAGTTTTAAGGGTTGGGGACTGTGGAGTTCACTGTTAAA
>CM065591.1:119519062-119539679 GCA_033119425.1 Bufotes viridis | reverse complement strand
CCGACCGCCTAACGCAGGGATGCGTCCAGTAGGTGACCACGCGTCCCGGATCGCCCGGGACAGTCCCGCATTTGGAGAGTCTGTCCTGGGTCTCGGTCACCCTCATTCCGGGACAATGCAGTGTCCCGGAATGACCTGAGCCGTCATCGACCGACGACCGCTGCTGTTGTGACAGTCAGGGCCGGCCCACTTGTGCAGAAGGGCAGGGGAGGGAGAGGTGTGTCCCTTCCCCTTCCTCTGATAGGCTGCAGGCACTAGGCCGGCAGCCTATCAGAGGCCGGCACAGGCGGTACGATGATGTCATCGCGCCGCCTGACTCGAGCCCTGAGCCGTATAGCGCGGGAGGCGGGACACAGCCTGCATCACTCACATAGTCACATCGCGATTCGCTGCCAAGGAGTTAAGTATAAGTGTTTTTTTTGTTGTTGTCAATACTGTACTGTTGGCTACTGGGCACCTGGCACATGATGATGGGGGGGGCCTAATATGGCTACTTGGACATGATAGTGGGGGGGCCCTATGGCTACTGGCACATTATAGGGGGCCTATGGCTACTAGCAGTCTGGCACTTATAGGGGGGCCTATGGCTACTGGCACATGTTGATGGGGGGCTCAGGCTTTTCTATTTCTTAAGAGATATCTAAGTAGCAAGTTAATGTGTGCAGAAATACTGAAAAATGCACAGGCAGATATGTTTTTGCCACTCTCAAGTATAAGTTTGACGAAATGCACTTGTGAACGTAAGTGTCCCTGAATGGCAGTTAGAAAATGTGGTCACCCTAGCGTCCAGGCGGCGGCAGGTCTGTTCCTCTTTGACGCGGCGGCGAGATCTGCGTCTCAGGAGTTGTACTACAGCCTGCCAGCGATGATCAATCGCTGGCAGGCTGTAGATGCGAAATAAATAGCATCAAACTAGTATATCAGACGCGGTTTTGTTAACAGCATCTGATATACCTGCTACCTGGTCCTCTGGTGGTCCCATGCAGGCTCGGACTGGCCCACAGGGGTACAGGGGAATCCCCCGGTGGGCCCCTGAGCAAGGCGGGCCTCTAGTCTCCCACCCCCTGCACAAGTGGCACATAAGACATTATATTTACTGCACTGCATACATATATTCACTGTACAGCACCTCAACCAGCCTATGTTCATATAAAAAACTTGTTAAATTATTTATTATATGTGAATGTTTCTGTACAGTGGGCCCCTAAAATACATTTTACTGGTGGGCCCTAGGTACTCCAGTCCGACACTGGTCCCATGTAAAGTAGCACCAAGCACCACACTACACCCCCCATCACTTATTAACCCCTTGTTAACCCCTGATCACCCCATCTAGACTCCCTGATCACCCCCCTGTAAGACTCCATTCACATGTCCATATGTGTTTTGTGGATCCGCGGATCCACAAAACACGGACATCGGCAATGTGCTTTCCGCATTTTGCAGATCCGCACATTGCCAGAACTATATAGAAAATGCCTTTTCTTGTCCGCAATTGCGGACAAGAATAGGATATGTTCTATATTTTTGCGGAACGAAAGTGCAGACCTGGAAGTGCGGATCTGCAATTCCGGATCCGAGCGGGACAAAGTCTGTCCCCATAGAAATGAATGGGTCCGCAATTCCGTTCCGCAAACAGAATTGCGGACGTGTGAATGGGGCCTAAGGGTCCCTTATCACTGTCAGTTAGCTAGCTACTTGTTAGGTAGTTAGCGCCAAGAGATTTTTCCATCCACATTGATCGATACAAATGAATTACTCGTATGCTCAATATAAGGAGAATAGCAGAAACTAATGCTGGCCATACGTGTAATGATTGCGGAGACCCTCAAATGCCAGAGCAGTACAAACACCTCACATGTGACCCCATTTTAGAAAGAAGACACCCCAAGGTATTCCGTGAGGGGTATGGTAAGTTCATGTAAAATTTTATTTTTTGTCACAAGTTAGTGGAATATGAGACTTTGTAAAAAGAAAAAAATATATATAAATTTCCGCTAACTTGTGCCAAATTTTTTTTTTTTCTGTGAACACGCCATGCCCCTCACGGAATACCTTGGGGTGTCTTCTTTCCACAATGGGGTCACTTGTGGGGTATTTATACTGCCCTGGCATTTTAGGAGTCCTAAAGCGTGAGAATCCAAATGCGTATAAATGCCCTGTGAAATCCTAAAGGTACTCATTGGTTTTAGGGCTCCTTTGCACATCTTGGCTGCAAAAAAGTGTCACACATGTGGTATCGCCGTACTCAGGAGAAGTAGGGCAATGTGTTTTGGGGTGTATTTTTATATATACCCATGCTGGGTGTGAGAAATATCTCTGTAAATGACAACTTTTAAAAAAAATTTATACAAAGTTGTCAGTTTACAGAGATATTTCTCTCACCCAACATTGGTATATGTAAAAATTCACAAAACACATTGCCCTACTTCTCCTGAGTACGGCGATACCACATGAGTGACACTTTTTTTGCAGCCAAGATGCTTGCTATACATCCCGAAATGTATTCTATTTTTTCAATATTGTTTATGTACAACATATGTGCGTGTTGACATTTTATATATACTATGGTGATTTTATACATACTATGGTGCTTCCATATGTTTATATGTACTATTGTGCCCAACATTTTTATTTGATTAATGTTTATTTTATATATTTGTTTACTATTGAGACACCCTATATGTCGTGCATTGTGTATTTTAAAATTTACACTATATATACATCTTTCCCTTTTGGATATACATATAATTGCTATTTCCCCAATCAAAAACTTTTTTGAATGCTACACCAGTTATCCATAATTCCAATACTCTTTTGGTCCGATATCCATTTAGTCTGTGGTCCAGACATGCGCAGTGAAGGCCACTGCGTTCCAGCCATGCGCTCCACAGGGGACTGGAAGTGCTGCTGAACATGTGATCGGGACCGAAGCCTAGCTGTAATTCTCATCCAGCACATACATTGGTATCACTCATACCAGGTAGTAAGTGGCTCCCTTTCTCTATATACATATTTACGAACAGCTCGTCCGATCGTCTTTTAAAGATGCTTGTCTTGCGTCTCTGAAAAGCCGGAAGTCCCGAACAGCAAACTCCGTCCCCAGGTTCCCTGGACCGACTAGATCATTATAGTGGCACCCTTCTCTAGAATTATATGTGTATCCATCTCAGAATGTTTTTTTCAGTGTATCCACGTTATGTTTTATTATTCTTATATGAATACTCACATCTTCGAACAAAATGCTACTGAGATTATGTCATTTCCGGAGCGTTCCATCCCGGAACGCACAGAGAAACTGGAAGTGATGTCGTGTAAGACCTTTTTGGCGGTCTTCCAGTTCAATTTAAAAACCAGTGTATTACAAGTGTGTATATACTGCTCCTGATGAAGGGGTCATTATTTTGGACCCCGAAACGCATTGAGCCTTCTCTTCTCCCCTACCCTGGCTTCTGAATCAAGGAAAGTCTGAGAAAGCACAGAGAGTGACTGCTGTTCTTCCGTTACATTTCTACAGGCGACCCAGGCGCAGGAGGCCGTAGTGTGGGTGTTTTGAGTTTATCCCACATTACCCCTCCTGGGTGAAGGGAGTTATAACTCCTTGTTTTTATCACTTACATTTTAACTATTGTTGTTCTTAATTTTAAAATTTTATTAGTAGGAAATGTGGTGCCCCTCCAAGTGGTCTTTTTCTGTGTATCTTTTTACATTTCGTCTCTTATACTCCTTACATGCCTGTCCTGAAAAATCTTCAGGATAGGCTGGGACCACTGGCAGCCTTTCCTTCCCGCCTTTACACTTCTTCCTTTATCAATACAGAAGGCCTCTATACATCACCCCCCTGTGGCGCCCTGCCCGTTGTTACCGGACCATTTCCCCCCAAGGTCCAGTGATTAACACTCTCCTTTTCTCTCCTTGTCTCTGACTCTCACACAATACATCAGGAAAGATGTGATTTGGGGGTAATTGTGTTTAGCACCCAATATAGTGAGGGTTATAATTTTGTCATTGATATAATAAAGAAATACTCTTTCGAGCTCAGATGATACTAAATACTCAAAATAGGGTAGCCACTTTCTGGTTACTGTTGACCAATGTGTTTTTGAGATGATAATATGGCACTTACTATTATAGCATTTGCAGAAATTCTGCATCATTTTCTATATTTTTATAAAATATGCCCCCTTGTTTACAGAGTCTATTATGCTGTCCACACAGAGGTCCTGTCCAAAAAATGGCTGCTGATGGAGGTTTATGTGACCAGGCAGATCACCTCCATTTGATGTCTCTGGCATTCAAACACACTGCACCTGCACTAAACTCCACATGGAGGTGATTGGCTGGTCACTTGACCCTTCATCAGCGGCCATCTTATGGACAGAACATCTGTGTGGACAGCACAAAAGACTTTGTAAACACGGAAGAATATCTAACAAATTATAATTTGTTTATTAACTGAGAGGCTACATTGGAAAGGAATTGGCTAAACAGTAAGGAATATTTCAGATGTGGCTTTAAAAACTTTGGTATCTTAAAATACGTACATACACAAGACTGATGCAATCACATTGTGTTATACTTATAAGCCTATTAAATCTCTAATGAATTGTGGTTTCACACGTGTTATTTTCTATAGTGTGTGATTTCTGCATCCTTCAATATATAGGTAGCACTATGAGATCACTGAGAAGGATGCTCCCTTAACAAGTTTATCATGTATTGAATCCAGGTTCCCATAGTCCTTCTGCTGCAATATAAATTTTTTACAAGTTCACGCTAGTGATATTGCACATATGAAGGTACATGTATATAGTTATGAAAGAGTAAGCCATTGAGAGGAGATGATTCCAGAATAGAAAGGCCTTTAGATCCAGGAATTGGATGGTAGAGCACCAAGGCATTTAACCTATGTTCAAATCTTCTGCATTTTATTGATGTATTGGATTGCAACCTTTTTCGGAAGGTCTTCTGAAATATAACATATACTTACCTGCTACAATGTATGTTTCTTCCTTCTGACATTACTATATACTGCTTGTGTGTATAATGGACGAAAAGAGTTAATCAACAGGACTATTTAAGTTGGCTTACATTTGTGATAATAGGAAGCACCATGTGTAGTATGCAGATACAATGACAAACATTTGTAATGCAATGCACTTTTCTCACAGGAACTCAAAGCACAAGGATAGTTGTGTAGCTGAGGAGACTCCCTGCCATGGTCAGTGGCTGTGATATAGATGCTGGACCCCAACACACCCTAGGATACAAACTCCATACAAATTCAAATCCAGTACTCCAGTGCTGCAAGGCACCAGTGCTAACCGCTAGTAACTTGTGAGCGAGAATATTCGAATAGTGATTTTATTTTTTTTTTTGCAAATATCGGCACTTCGCTAATTCGCGAATATAGCGCTATATATTCGCTATTTTGAATATTTTTTATTTTTTTTTAAGTTGGTAATCCTTGTTGCTCTCTGGTTGTCTTCCCACTTCCCAAAAGCTGTTATCACCTGTCCGGAGGATTCTTGGCTCCATGTCCGCTCCAGTCAATGCCCATTGCTGCTTCTGCCGCTTCCTGTGTGCATGGGAACGCCTCCATGCTAAAATGTACTGTCGGATGTGAGAATCACGATCTCACAAATTTGACTAAGTTGTAATCGCAATGCGATTAATATAACATGAATTACTCGCATTGCGAATTAAACTTAGAGCTGGGTTCCTAATGGTTGTATTGCTAGAATATAACGAAGATGACGAATATCACGAATTCACGAATATAGCGCTATATTCTCATCTTCGTTATATTTGTAATACATAACCATTAGGAACTCAGCTTTAGTTTAATCCGCAGGCTAACATATACTCGCATTGTGCATTCAATTTAGAGCTGAGTCCCTAATGGTTGTATTGCTAGAATATAACAAAGATGATGAATATCACGAATTCACGAACATAGCACTATAGTCTCAATCTTCGTTATATTCTAGCAATACAACCATTAGGAACTCAGCTCTAAGTTTAATTTGCGAAGCCAACATATACTCGCATTGCGCATTCAACTTAGAACTGAGTTTCTAATGGTTGTATTGCTAGAATATAACGAAGATGACTTAATATCACAAATTCATCGATCATAGCACTATATTTTCAACTCGTTATATTCTAGCAATAACCATTAGGAACTCAGCTCTAAGTTGAATGCGAATGCGAGTATATGTTCGCTTCGCAAATTAAACTTAGAGCTGAGTTCCTAATGGTTTTATTGCTCGAATATAACGAAGATTGAGAATATAGTGCTATATTCATGAATTCGTGATATTCTTTATTTCTAGCATATTCAATTTCGACTGAATATATTGATAAATATTCAATCGAATATTCGCGAAATATCGCGAAATCGAATATGGCACCTTCCTGTTTGTTTGTTTTTTTGTTTTTGTTCTCTAGGCACGATGGGAGGGGGAATGGAGGGAGGGGAACCTTAGTAATGTTTATGTATTTTTAATAGTCTGTAATTTGCAATTTGAAAAATTAAAAATTTAATAAATAAAAAAGGAGAAAATGAATAAAAATGAAAAAAAAAAGATATGGCACCTCCCGCTCATCACTACTAACCACTGAGCCACTGTGTTGCCCCAGCTGTAGGAAGTTTTAATTTGCAGTTCATACATGAACTTTCCAGTTCCTGCCCTCAGTATGAAACACAGACATAACTCTGAGTGACAACACTATGCTTTTCCAGATAAAACCCAGACTTTTCTAACTATTGATTTAATCTACCTCCTAGCTGTCTACATACTGTATATACCTAAACTGTCCCTACAACACCTAACTTCTGGCTTATGTCTGTGATTGCTTTCTGCCAGACACATCCTAGACACATGCTCTTACATCCCAAGTAGGAATGAGCGAACCCGGTAAAATTCGGGTTCACCGGGTTTCGCCGAACTTCAGTTCAAAGTTCGGTTACAGGACTCGAACTTGGCCCAACCATCGAACCTGAACCCGGACCCCATTAAAGTCAATGGGGACCCCAACTTTACTTTAATATTTTCCGTTATAACATGGTTATAACGGAAAATAATAGCATTCTTATGAAAGAATGCTAAATAAAATATCCATTCAGCAGGACCTGCAATGACGTCACCGCACTCACCATGTGGTAAGCGCTGTGACGTCATTGCAGGTCCTGCTAAATGAAGATAGAGGGATCTTCTATCTTCATTCAGCAAGACCTGCGATGACATTACCGCGCCTACCATGTGGTGAGCATAATGATGTCATCGCAGGTCCTGAAAAAAGAAGAGCATACCGGCTGTGGATGAGGTAAGTTTTTTTTATTATTTTTAATCCCCAAATGGCTATTTTATTTAGCATTCTCTCTTAAGAATGCTATTATTTTCCCATTATAATGGAAAATAATAAAATCACCCGAACATTAGTGAAAAAGTCCGGGTTCGGGTTCAGGTATTCGATCTCGCAAAGTTCGGTGCAAACCCGAACTTTGCAGTTCGGGTTTGCTCAACCCTAATCACAAGCTAAGCTCAAAATGATGTCACTGAGCAATGCCAGAGACTGAAGGATCTTCCAAAATCCTGTGATTGGCTCACAGCCCGTCTGTTAGCTTCTGAGTCAATCAGGGCAAGTCCCCTCCCTCCCAGGGTCATGTGATCCTCTATCAACTCTGTTAAATGATGCTGGTGGCATTTTGCACTATTCATGCAGTGAAGTGAATTGCTGAAACTTCGGCTTCGTTTGGCTGCAGAATTTTTTGTGACATTTGTACCGAATCCAATTAGTTTACAATCAATCTGCTTATGTCTAATAGATTAGATATATGTATGTGTCAAATCTAACTAATCTAACTAATCTCAGAGTTAAAGGACATATGTCAGCAGATTGGTACCTATGAAACTGGCTGACCTGTTGTTTGTGCGCTTGGCAGCTGAAGGCATCTGTGTTGGTCCCATGTTCATATGTATTATATTCTCTTTATATTATTATTATTTTTTTTTTTTTTGCAATTTACTCATTTTGGGCTAAAAAAGATTTTTTTTCAATTGGTCTGGGGGCTGCTTTGCATAGTACCCACCTCCATAACAGCCTCCTGCAGCATTATAGACCAATCATCTGTGCTGGTGATGTCACCGGGCTCACTGCTAGGCAGAAGTCTATGCTTAACATAGTGATTCTGTATTGTCCCGGAGTGCCATTACCACTTCTTTTTGGCACCTTGCTACCATTTCCTATGTGCTAGTATGTATTATCTAATGTACTTCTTGTCATCCTATAATAATGTGCATATTCATTCATGTAACTGGTTATGTTCATGCAATTGCCTGGTCCACCAGCAGATGGCAGCAACATTGGCAGAGATAGGATATCTGGAGAGGAACCTTCTGGTTCATCTTAACCCTCTGTAGAGAGGGAGGAGTTTAGTCAGTGAGTCAGTGTCTAATCTACCCTCCATAGGGAGAAGTTGTGAGTAGGCCAGCAGAGCACCGTCTGCTCAGCTAGGCCCAGACGCCCTGCCTCTGAAGTCTACATGGTTGCATGACCCTCCTGGGCTTGCATTGCCTCCCAAGCTAACAGAGCTTGAAGCCAGGACAAGAGTTCCTACGATTACAAGTGAGAGACAGACTACAGAGAGCTAAGTTCCAGCAGAAGAAGAAGTTTCCTATTTATCCAGCCAAGCATAACAGAGCAGAGAGAAAGCTACCGCATAGCATAGCTGAGATTGTTGCAGAGAAGTAATTGCCTGCCAGAGTTAAGCCAATACCTGCTGATGACCAAGATACTGTTTGGAAACTGTCTGGATTACCGTTTATGCCAAGTAAAGCTGTGTTCAATGTTATTACAAAGTCTGGACTTCATTTATTCTACCTATTCATCATCCAAGTTAAACTACACTTTTTGCACTGCTTCGGACCACACCATGTCTGGGATCCAACTGTATGCAGGTAGGAACACCGGAACATGTGTATATAACATCTACAGAAACTGTAGGCCATCTTGCACCACTCTGGCAAGCCTACCCCTGGGTACTAACATTACCATCTACAAAGGGGACTCCATGTCCTCGCTGCTTCACGGCAGCTGGCGACACGATTATTTGCTCTATAAGAGGGAAATATTTTGTAGAAACCTCCTAAGAGGCAAGGGATACCCCAGGTGGGCCTAGTGGGATGGCGCAATTCGAAGCCTGGTATGTCACTAGCAGTAAACAAATAGAGCCTTGCTTTGAGCATTTCAGCTTGACAAGGCTCTGTATTTTGCAATAGGCAAAATAACTACATATGTAACATAGTAACATTGTATATAAGACCGAAAAAAGACTTGTGTCCATCCAGTTCGACCTGTTTCCTACAAGTTGATCCAGAGGAAGGCAAAAAGAAAACCCTGTGAGGCAGAAGCCAATTTTCCCCACTTACGGGGAAAAAATTCCTTCCCGACTCCAATCAGGCAATCAGAATAACTCCCTCGATCAACGACCCCACTCTAGTAGCTATAACCTGTAATATTATTACACTCCAGAAATACATCCAGTCCCCTCTTGAATTCCTTTATTAAGTGGAGCATCTGAGAATTTCATTGCTCTGATGCTCCAACCATGTGTAGTTAATGAATAAAGAAGAGCTTCTATCCAGGTTCAGTCCTGAATTCGATCTGAATTTCAGGAATTATTCGATTCGCCTAGAAGCTGAATTTCCTCTTGCTTCGTGTCAGCGATTAATCCTGAAATTCAAACTCACCACCTCCATTTTTGCGCAATCTTGGTAAGTTTGATGTAATGTTTTTTTAATGTTAACTTCACACTGTATGAACGTAGCATCTGAGGGGTACAATGACGGGGGTGGCGCTATCGCAGCTCCCTGTCATAGCACCCGCTACTAATTCGTCACAAACCTAATTTTTTTGTGAAATTCGGCGAATCGGCCGATATGAATTTTCAAGAAATTAGCTCATCTCTACTTATGAGTAAGATAATCATTTAATGATAATGTGTTTAGGAGGTCAGAAATCAGAGATAAAGATCTGCCTGGTGGAACAGAGTGAAAATACAGAGCCTGCTACTGGAGAATCTCAAAGCTGTACGGAGAAAGGGGATCCATTTTTTTAATATGATTTTTAGCGTCCCAGGTGTAGTAGGAATGCCGAGTGGTGTAGTGTGGCTTAAATGTCTATTTATGTCACGGTGCTCCTACCTGGATACTGCTGGACCCCGGGCATTGGCTCCAAAGCACAAAATAAAGGAGGAGGTGACTTGAGGAATGATAGACAGATTGAGTCCAGATCTTGTATGTAGTTGAACAGCAGTTCATCAAAAACAATCTTCAAGCTTTGCCTTGGTCCCAGCAGGCTTTCGCATAAACTGGCTGGCTTTTCCAAAAACTCTGCCTGCTCTCTTTCTCTGCTGTACTGACAGGCTTGCTTAATAACTTTTTTTCCTTCTTTATGCTGAACTAAACTCTGCTTAATTCTGTTTTTTATACTCCTTATCTGCTCTGGTATACTTGGATGGAGTGCCGTCGACTGTTATTCCCCTCCTGACACTCAGTAAAACTTATCTTCAGCCGAAGAACTCTTCCTCTTGCTGATTTCTTTTATGGTGGCTGAAGAACTATTCCTCTGGCCCCTATGGCTTCCAGACATCATTCTTAATGGCCAGCAGAGAGGTGCTGACACACCTCCTGTCTAGTTTAGAACTAGAACTCCAACTAACAGGAAACTTCTGCCCCACCCTTCCGGCAGGAAGCAGGACTGGCCAACTTCTGCCCAGAAGGGGAAGAATGAAATGGTGAGTTTCATTCTCGCTAACTATAGCTCTGCCATTTGCAATGCCACCTGCTGGTGAACCAGGCACATAACATGTAATAAAACAGTTGCATAACAAGTGTTACTACCAGAGGATGTGGATCCTCTGTGTCGGCTGATAGAGGACTAGGAGTTAGCCCAATATTGCTGACTGCTGACTCATAAAGTCAGGACACAGGTGTTTGCACCAGTCACCCAGAATGCAGATAACTGCAGCAATGTCCAACAAAGGCGGAATTAAGGAACAGAAGGTCTTTACTGGCAGACGGTTATACAAAAGTCACTTGAGATAAAGGCAAAACAAAGTTCAGAGTAATGCAGTGTGCAGATTAAAGCTGTCTCGTTTTCAGGCAGTGCAGGGTCAGGAATCCAGGCAGACTTACAGGAGACGATGAGCAGAAGCGTAGACAGATTATGCAGTGTTCGATAATCCAGGTGATCCAACAAACAGATGGCAGGCAGATACGTAGTCAAACTGAGCAGGGGTCAATAGTCCAGGCAATCCAGCAAGAAGACAGTAGGCAGAGTCAGGGTCAAACAAAGCAGAGGTCAGAATCCAGGAAATCCAATTAACAGACACGGAGGGACGCTTCAGCGGGAGTCAAGAGGTACAACAACCACTCTTGGGCACTTCCTCCAGAGTGAAGCTGCCCTAAATACTCAAAGCCCCACCTATGGGTGGGGAGGATAATCAGGACCAGCTGCTTATCCCCTATAAGACAGAGAAAGGTGCACGCGCGTGCTCTATAGCGCCTCAGATGACACCTGGTAGTGAGGATGGATGCGGCGATATGCCGGAGGATGCCTGCGTCTCTTATAAGGTAAGATATTGGCCACGGCCTCCCATGACCTCTCTTCATGACCATAGCCCTTCCAGTCCACCAAATAGAAGGTCTTACCTCGGATAACCTTCCTATCTAGAATGTCCTTGACCTCAAATTCGTCGTTTGTAGTGACAGGAGGAGGGTTCTGTGAGTTACCTTTGCAAAACCTGTTAAAGACAGCTGGTTTAAGTAACGACACATGAAAAGAATTGGGAATCCGCAAGGTAGCTGGTAATTTGAGTTTGTAAGCAAAAGGATTAATTTTTCTTATCACGGGAAAAGGTCCCAGGAATCGTGGAGCCAGTTTGTAGGAGGGCAGTCTGAGATGGATATTCTTAGAAAAAAGCCATGCCTTGTCTCCAATGGCAAACTGAGGAGGAGGTCTACGCCTCTTTTCCGCTGACCTTTTCATCTGGTCAGCAGTTCTCTGAAGAAATTTCTTTGTGTCAGACCAGACACGAGAAAGCTGCTCCACACAAGAATCTGCCGCAGGAATTCCTGAAGAAGGTCGTACAGGGAGAGGAATACTCGGATGTCAGCCATAGATTACAAAAAATGGAGAGTTACCTGTGGCTTGACTGACTTGATTATTATGGGCAAACTCCACCCAGGGAAGATGATTCACCCAGTCGTCCTGATGGGCATTAGAGAAATGTCGCAGGAAGTTAACCAATATTTGATTCATGCGTTCCACCTGACCATTAGACTGTGGATGGTAAGCAGAAGAAAAATCCAGAGATACATTCAGAGACTTACATAAAGATCTCCAGAACCGGGAGGTGAATTGTACTCCTCTATCGGAGACGATGTGGAGAGGAAATCCATGAAAACGGAAAATATGTAAGATGAGTAGGTCAGCCAGCCGAGGAGCAGATGGTAGACCTGGAAGCGGAATAAAGTGTGACATCTTGGAAAAATGGTCCACGACAACCCAAATGACTGTACAACCCTCGGAGACAGGTAAATCAGTTATAAAGTCCATACTAATTTGCTGCCATGGGACCTCTGGCACTGGCAATGGAAATAATAAACCTGCAGGTTTCATCCTGGGAGATTTATTCTGGGCGCACGAGGTACAGGATGCCACGAAGTCTCCAATATCCGATGTCATGGAAGGCCACCAGTAATGTCTGGAAATGAGATTCAAGGTCCCCCGTTGACATGGATGGCCAGCAATCTTAGACGCATGTCCCCACCGTAGGACTTCCTTACATTTGGATTCTGGAACAAAGATCTTTCCTGGGGGAACCTTGGACAGGTTGACTGGAGCCACTGGGACTACTTTAGTCGGTTTAATAATGAACTGGGGTTTCTCCTCTGTATTTGTGGTTTCAATAGACCTAGAGAGCACGTCCGCTTTGGTATTTTTATCAGCAGACCGGAAGTAAAGTTGAAAATTAAATCGAGCAAAGAAGAGAGAACAATGAGCCTGACGAGGATTGAGCCGCTGAGCTGTCTGCAGGTACGTCAGGTTTTTGTGATCGCTGTAAATTATGACTGGTAGACAAGAATCCTCCAGAAGGTATCTCCATTCCTCAAGAGCCATCTTGATTGCTAGGAGTTCCCTGTCTCCAATACAATAGTTATTTTCTGCAACGGAAAATAACTTAGAAAAGAAACCACACGGATACATACGACCTGAGTCCTTCTTCTGTGACAGGACCGCTCGGCTCCTACAGTGTATGCGTCCACCTCCAAGAAGAACTTTTTGTGAAGTCCTGGGGGTTTAAGGACTGGAGCTGAAGAAAAGGGTTGCTTGAGGGAGGAGAATGCCATCTCCGCTTCAGAGGACCACTGTTTGGGATTGGCACCCTTCCTGGTGAGACTGCAAATAGGAGCTGTCAAGGTAGAAAAATTACGAATAAACTGACGATAATAATTAGCAAAGCCCAAGAACCTCTCTATTGCTTTCAGGCCGTAAGGACGGGGCCAGTTGAGCACTGCAGCCACCTTTCCAGGATCCATTTCGAGACCCTGATCCGAGATGATATATCCCAGGAAGGGCAGGGATGATTTTTCAAAGACACACTTTTCCAGTTTAGCGTATAGACGATTTTCTCGTAAGCGATGTAAGACCAGCTGCACATGCCTGCGATGAGTTCTGATGTCTCTGGAAAAAATAAGAATATCATCCAAATAGACTACAACACAAGAATAGAGCAGATCTCGAAAAATGTCATTAACAAACTCCTGAAAGACAGCAGGGGCATTACAGAGACCAAATGGCATAACGAGGTATTTATAGTGGCCATCCCTGGTGTTAAAGGCTGTCTTCCATTCGTCACCCTTACGAAAACGTATTTAATTGTAAGCCCCCCGCAAGTCCAACTTAGAGAAGATCTGAGCCCCATGGAGTCTATCAAATAGCTCGGAAATTAATGGTAACGGGTACTTATTCTTGATGGTGATCTTATTTAGACCACGGTAGTCTATACAGGGTCAAAGGGACCCATCCTTCTTTTTCACGAAAAAGAATCCTGCCCCCGCAGGTGATAAAGACTTCCTGATGAAACCCCTCTCAAGATTCTCCTTGAAATAATCTGCTGTAGCCAGCGATTCAGCGGGAGACAGTGGGTACACACGACCTCGAGGAGGAGAAGTACCTGGTAGCAGATCGATTGGACAGTCATGGGGCGATGGGGTGGTAGTACCTTAGCCTCCTTTTTATCAAATACGTCAGCAAAGGAATGATAGACCACTGGCAAAGCCTCCAGGCTATTAGGAGGAGGAGCACTGCGGTACCCATCGAAGAACCTCTCCAGAAGTCCACTCGATTATGGGATTGTGCATTCTAAGCCAGGGTATCCCCAGCAAGAGAGAATGGGACAGTTCAGGGAGCACATACAGATAAATCCTTTCTACATGTAACACCCCTACCTGCAGTTCCAACGGCTCAGTGACGAACCGGACTGGATCCGTCAGCACTTGCCCGCTGACAGCCGTCACCAGTAGGGGATTCTTTAGCAGGCGTACAAGGATGTGATATTGATTCACTATATGCTGGTGTATAAAGTTCACTGCCGATCCGGAATTCAAGGAAGCAGGTATGGAGACTTTGATGCCCCCAAGAAACAGAGTTACAGGAATTTGGAGAGTGGAATAATTTTTGCCTAGGGCCACCTCCCCCAGAGACACTAAGCGCTGGAGTTTCCCGACTTTTGAGGACAATTGCGGACACGGTAAAGGCAGAGTCCAGAATACATGCGAATACGACGTTCCTCATCCAAAAGCCGAGTGGAATTCACCTGCATGGGTTCAGGATCCGAAAAGGAGGGGCGTAATGGAGGCTGAGACATATTAGACTTAAACTGGTGTTGTGGAAGTCTTTTTTCCCGGCTGACCTCCCGAGCTCACTCCGAAAACCGTATGTCGATTTTTATTGCCAGAGAGATCAGTGACTCAAGGGAGTTAGGCACATCACGACCTGCGAGTTCGTCCTTAATATGTCCAGACAAATCTTCCCAAAAGGCCGCCACCAGAGCCTCCTCATTCCACGAAACCGCCGACGCTAAGTTGCGGAACTGAATCGCATATTGACCCACCGACCGGCCTCCTTGGTGGACGTGCAGCAGCGAGGAAGTCGCAAAAGAAGCTCGACCTGGCTCCTCAAAAACCCTCTTAAAAGAGTCCATAAATAATGCCACGTTACTTGTGATGGGTCCAGATCTGTCCCATATTGGATTCGCCTAGGCCAGAGCCTCCCCCTCAAGATGAGAAATAATGTACGCCAATTTAGCCCGGTTTGATTGAAAGTGATGAGGAAGCAGTTCAAAGTGAATTGTACACTGGTTAAGAAACCCGTGACAGGTTTTTGGGTTGCTGCTGTAACGGGGCGGAGCAGATAATCGTGGTCCGGAAAAGCTTGGCTGCGCTGCAGCCGCAACAAGAACAGCCGGAGCAGTAGGGCCCTGTCCAGACTGTGCTGTAGAAAGGGAGTTGCTACATGCTGCAAGTAATTTATCACTTGTTTCTGGGTGGTACACTGTTGTTCGAGTTCCTGTAGAAGTTCAGACATTCCTGGTTTAGAGCCAGCGGGATCCATGGCCCAAGCATACTGTTATAACCAGAGGATGTGGATCCTCTGTGTCAGCTGATAGAGGACTAGGAGTTAGCCCAATATTGCTGACTGCTGACTCACAGAGTCAGGACACAGGTGTTTGCACCAGTCACCCAGAATGCAGACAACTGCAGCAATGTGAACAGAGTCCAGCAAAGGCGGAATAAAGGAACAGAAGGACTTTACTGGCAGACGGTTATACCAAAAGTCACTTGAGATAAAGGCAAAGCAAAGTTCAGAGTAATGCAGTGTGCAGATTAAAGCTGTCTCGTTGTCAGGCAGTGCAGGGTCAGGAATCCAGGCAGATTTACAGGAGATGATGGGCAGAAGCGTAGACAGATTATGCAGTGTTCGATAATCCAGGTGATCCAACAAACAGATGGCAGGCAGATACGTAGTCAAACTGAGCAGGGGTCAATAGTCCAGGCAATCCAGCAAGAAGACAGTAGGCAGAGTCAGGATCAAACAAAGCAGAGGTCAGAATCCAGGAAATCCAATAAACAGACATGGAGGGACGCTTCAGCGGGAGTCAAGAGGTACAACAACCACTCTTGGGCACTTCCTCCAGAGTGAAGCTGCCCTAAATACTCAAAGCCCCACCTATGGGTGTAGAGTATAATCAGGACCAGCTGCTTATCCCCTATAAGTTGCACGCGCGTTCTCTATAGCGCCTCAGATGACCCCTGGTAATGTGAATGGATGCGGCGATATGCCGGAGGACGCCTGCGTCTCTTATAAGGTAAGCCAGCCCTGGGACCCATGGTGCTGAGCTGTGCGGACAGGGGAGTAAAGACGGATCCAGCACCACAGCTTTGGTTAAATCGAGTGTTCCTTTATTATTGATAAAAGATCCATACAGCAACAGCATAACCTCCGTGTTCCAGGAGTCTACGCGTTTCGAACATACATGTTCTTAATCATGACTGTCTAGAAATTCCCAAAGAACAGCTATATAGATGTGAACTACTATAACTCCTACTATAGTCAGGTGTTGAGTGACGAAGGTAGATTGGTGGAACACAGCAAACAGGTGCTCAAATTAGGGAAGGTCTAGATAACATTAGTTGTTTAACAAACATAAATAGTGACCGTATGGATACAAGTTAAAATATGTGATTGTTCAGACCCTCCAGTTGAATCCCAAGCAAGATTTCACAAAATGGACAATCCTAAACATGAAAAAATATTATTTAGTTGAAATAAAGGAAGGAAAAAGTCCACAAAAAAAAAAAAGGAAAAAAACGCACATGGTCTGAACAAGCACGTAGAATGTTAAAACAACAAAACAAACAAAATATGGCAAGACTGACATAGTGGAATCGATACATAATGGTAAATGCAAAGGGAGATCACAATGAGAAAACAAAACACGGGATCCTAATAAATACACATTATTTCCTTTTTGACATTGAGACCAGCTGGATGTCTAGTATTCAGACGGAATATCCAAAAGGTCTCTCTCTGCAATATACATTTGTGGAGGTTGCCCCCTCGTATTGGTAAAGAGACTTTTCCTATAGCAAAGGCAGTAAAGGATCGCAAGTTCCTGTCATGCATTGAAATAAAATGTTTGGCTGCGCTCGAAATGTTAACACAAAATGGATTTGACACATAATTCAAGTGCTCAAGGATCCTATTGTTCAGTTTTCTGGTCGTGCTACCAACATAAGATAAGTCACATAATGTGCATTTTATAATATAAATGACTCCTGTAGTGTTACAATTGATGTAAGACTGTATAGAAAAGTGGGAGTAACGATCAGAATCCTGGAACACCTTAGTCTGTGTGACAAATCCACAAGTTTTACAAGGATAGCTTCCACATCGTGAGAACCCCTTATATTTAAGCCAAGTCTTGTTTTCTATGTTGGTGGGAATAGAGGTGAACAGTGAGGGTGACAAAGAAGTGGCCAATGTGGGGGAGCGTCTAGCTGATACCCTGAATCCTTCCGACAACACCTCACAAAGGATATCATCCTCATACAGGATAGATATGCATTCTCTCATCACCTGCTTGACTTGTTGGAATTGATTGCTATACATAAGGACTAAGGTGGGTTGATTAACAAGTACTCTCTCTTTATTTGGATAACTAATATTATTCTTATTTATATTCTTATTAGTATTTTTGTTTTTGTTACCAAATAATAGTAGACTGCGGTCCTTCATTAGAGCTATTTTTTCTGCTCTTAGAATCATCCATTTTGGATAGTTTCTAGCCTGTAATCGGGCAGCGACGATGCGACACTCTGTCATGAAGGTCGCATCATCGCTGCATTTCCTTCTGGCACGTACCATTTCACCAATGGGTATGGATTTAATGGTGTGAATAGGATGATGACTATCTGCCCGTAAAACCGCATTGCCTGAAATGGGCTTGCGGCAAGTAGATGTATGTATGATCTGGTTGGAAATGCCAGTAAGGGTTAAATCCAAAAAGTTAATGGTGGACGAATCCTGTAAATGGGTGAATTTTAAATTGTAAGGATTATCATTTAGATAGTGTACAAAGGATGGTATGGCAGGCACATTGCGGCTCCAAATTTGGAGCAAATCATCGATGTACCTGCCATACCATTCCAATGACCCCACAAATGGATTCCCAACCGAGTAAATGTACCTCTCCTCCCAATATGACATTGTTATATTTGCCAAGGATGGGGAAAATTTGGCCCCCATGGAAACCCCTCGTATTTGCAGATAATAATGGTCATCAGAAGAGAAATAATTGTGTTTTAACAAAAAATCAGTGACTTCTATAATGTAATTCCCAAACATATCTCCAAAGCAGCTATATCTGTGAAGGTGATATTCCAACACAAGTAGAGCCACATCATGAGGAATGGAAGGGTACAGAGAGGACACGTCACAGGTAAGCCATGTGAAATTGGGGGACCATTTTTTGTTGTAAAAATTCCTAAGGACATCCCCAGTGTCCCTAATGTACCCTGGCGTTCGTTTCACCAAGGGCTGTAGTATAGCATCCAACCATTCACCCAGTTTCTTATTCAAAGAGCCAATCCCTGAGACAATGGGTCGCAGGGGTGGTGGGTCCAGACCTTTATGAATTTTCGGTATGATGGGTGTAATGGGTAAGTCCACTTCCAAAAATGAATAATATTTTTGATTGAGAAAACCCAGTTCCCTACCCTTATTTAAAAGTGCAATATATTTCACTCCAAAATTAGAGACTGGATTACATTTCAACTCTTTGTAAGTGGAGACATCCAAAACAATATCCATCATAAGCTCTTTATACACAGTTTTATCAAGGACCACCACAGCGCCCCCCTTATCCGCCATTTTTATGATTATATCATCCCTGGCTTTCAATTCAGACAAGGTGTCTCTATGTGACTTAGGTAAGTTGTTTGGATGGGAGGCACTATTCTTGTATACCGAGAGGAGCCGCTTCTCAACAACCTCCTGGAATGTGTCCATTCCAGGTGTGCCTGAGTTCAGTGGGTAGAACTGCGAATTCCGGGTTTGAAATGGTTTAGCCTCAGGAATCGCAGCGCTAACGCAGGGCTCGACACCTCGCCTGGGTATTTGTCAGCCCGTTCTCTCAGGTGCCAGGGCGCAGGGCCGGCGTGTCCTACACGTGGACTAGGAACGCTGGCCCCCTTCATGCTGCAGCCGCCCGAGCGCTCTATATAGAGCCTCAGACGGCTGCAGCACTGTCCGAGCTGGCGCGTCATGAAGAGAGGGACTGACAGGAGGGAAACGCTCAGCGCTCCCTCCTGTCAGTTCCTCACTGTAGCGTGGCCGAGCCCTGTATGGTCCGCGGTACAGGGAGCATCTGTCTCCTGTACCCGGCCGGACTGACAAGAAGTGCGCACACAGTGTGCACTTCCTGTCAGTCCGTCCGGGTACAGGAAATTAAAGCTTCTGTACCCGTGGGAACATACAGTGCTCGGCCACGCTACACTAGAGGCAGGGGAGGGAGGGGAGAAAATGACAAGAGGGGGAAAGATAATGACAAGGGTGGGAAGTGAATGACAAGGGGGGAAGTGAATGACAAGGGGGGAAGTGAATGACGGGGGGGAGGAAGTGAATGACAAGGGGGGGGGGAGAAAGTGAATGACAAGGGGGGAAAGTGAAGGACAAGGGGGGAAAGTGAAGGACAAGAGGAGGAAATGACAAGATAAGAGGGGGAAAGAGATTGACAAGACAAGAGGGGGAAAGAGATTGACAAGACAAGAGGGGGAAAGAGAATGACAAGGGGGTGGGGAGAGAATGACAAGGGGGGGAGAGAATGACAAGGGGGGGAAAGTGAATGACAAGAGGGGGAAAGAGCTGGGCGTTGTAGTGATGCGGGGACTGCAGAGGCTGAGCGCCAGCTGGGGGTTGTAGTGCTCAGTAAAATGTCATGGTGCCCGCTGTGTTTGTGCCCTCCAGACCCCTCTGCCCTCTCCTTCAGGCCCCTCTGCCCTCTCCTCCGGACCCCTCTGCCCTCCCCTCCGGACCCCTCTGCCCTCCCCTCTGGACCCTGTAATCCTTGTAAGGGTTTCCACATGTCATGGCGGCCGCAAGTGGCGATCACTTAGATGCTGGCAGCATCCGACGTGTCATATAACCTATTGAAGAGGGGAAGCATTATGGGGGGCCCTATATACTCGCACATTATGGGGGGGCACTATGGAGAACAGGGGAAGAAACACTATGGGGGCATCTAATGGGGGCTCTATGTACTGGCATGCATTATTGGGGGGCTGTATGGAGAAGTGGGGGGGATGCACTATGGGGGCATCTATTGGGGGCTTTATGACGCGGCTCCGCCTGGCTCCTAACTTTTTTAGCTGGCTCCTAGATTCCAAGGAAATTTGTCAAGCCCTGTGCTAACGCCTGAATCTGATTGAAGTTCAATCAGATTAACCACTGACAATTGTTCCACAAAAGATAAATTTGCAAACTGATT
>CM065591.1:119441573-119518562 GCA_033119425.1 Bufotes viridis | reverse complement strand
CCCACACAGTAATTATGTTCACTGCTCCAGGCTTCCAGGATCAGGCCCCAGCGCTGCCACACATTAAGCAGGTGGACGGAGCCTACGGAGGTCCATTAGGCTCCGCCCACCTGCTTACTGTGTTACTAGTTAGAGACAGCGGGGCCTGATGCTGGAGGCCTGAAGCAGTGAACATAATGGAGGGTGAGAGGGAGCGCTCTGACGGGGCCCGGCTCAGGGAATGACAGGAGGGAGCGCTGATCGGTTCCCCCTGTCAGTCCCTCTCCCTCTGGCCGGCCCCTCCTCAGCCTCTGTGTCGGCCCGGCCCTGCATGTGCCGCATCATCATCTGCTACTGTCTGCATGTCACTGATGTTACTCTCCACTAGTCTCAGGGTCACGTGCTGACCACTCTTAACACCAGCTCCTAAGTGACTATCATCGCACGCTAGCTGCCCGCCTACTGGAGGATGCATCAGCTACGTGAAAGAATTTCACCACCCTAAAAGTGTGTAGAGATGGGTCGGCGAACAACGGCCTCGGCGGCTAAGCCTTTTGGGTTATCTGTTCTCCGCCTTTATGGTGTGATCACCTCTGGTATCTTTTTGTTTTCTTAAGGCCGAGGAGTGTGCTTTCTTTACCCATGCAGCATGTTAGATCACTGAAGTACTTATATACCAACTAAATACACCCCAAAAGTGGTTGTATCAGACAGCAATTTCACCCAAAAAGAAAGAATGAATGGAGGTACTTTTATATATGAAATAAATACACCCCAAAACTGGTTGTATCAGACCACACTTTCAACCCAATAACAGAAGCTAGGGTTGCTGCAATTACTGATGTATCAAAGAATGCAAACAACCTAAAATCTCTAGAAATAGATCACTTTTAGTAACCCCAATTAGTGTAGCAAGGTGTAATAGAATAACTTCTAGTACCCAGGCTTTACACTCTCCCGTTGGACCCTGATCTCTCACTATAGTGTGGATAATGCCTCCCCTATCCTTTCCCTACACTATGAAAAATCTTTGCCTGAACAGCTCAATTGTTTTTATTGATAAAGTCTTTTCTAAACACTGTCCCTAGTGCCTGTAACGACTCTACCTGCACCTAAGTTCACTGGAAAATGGCAGAGACCGGGCATAAGGAGGCTATTTATAGGTCTGTGACATCACAGTGACTGGAAATCTGGTGATTGGCTGCATGCATGGCATTATGGGTGATCCCTCGTCCCTAGTCTTCTTACTTTCACTTTGTAACATGTACAGCAGTCATTTTTAGAAAATCAAATTTTTCCTGAAATTCGGATCGAAATCCACTTTGTCAACTTCAATTCGCGTTAATTCTTCGTTAAGCACCTCAGCCCCCTAGCTTAAACACCCTTAATGACCAGGCCACTTTTTACAATTCTGCACTACACTACTTTCTCACGTTTATTGCTCAGTCATGCAACTTACCACCCAAATTAATTTTTAAATTTTTAAAAAAACTACATTTCTATATAAATTTTTCTCTAAATGTATTGTTCTACATGTCTTTGATAACAAAAAAATCCAATAAGTGTATATTTATTGTGTAGCATCCCCAAGTCAGGGCAATGTGTGGGACTAACCTGGGGAATGCCAGTGATGGAGAGGCCGCCACGCTGTTCCTCTGGGGCACTCTCTGGGTTCTTGAGGGACACAGCCAGGTGGAATGCGAGGTGCCCTTGGTGTTGTAGTTTAACGTGCCTATGGCTGAGTCCCTGAGGTGTCGTGACGCCAGTGCCAGTAAACGGTGGCACACCGTATTTATAGTAGGAATAACAGAGGTGCAGACTTGTAACTTGAAAACAGAATTCCAACTTTACTGAGAACAGTGGAAATTACAGCAGGCAACCTCTTAACACAGTTCTTGTTGCAGAAAATAGACGTTTGTACAGTCGCAGTTACAGCAGGCTTACATCCAGCAAGGTATAACAGAGGGTAAAATAACAGGACTTAGAATTGCAGGTGAACCTTACTTTCTTCCTGACTTGTCCTGACTGGAATTGATGCTTCAAGGCCCCAATGCCCTACTTCTGGCTTATATCCTTGAATCTCCAGTAGACAGTGTACCTCCTCTTGACATTTAGTACCTCTTGCTCTAGGGATTGCCTCTGCTTGATTTCTGCTGACTTGCTCAGGCCTGAGACATGTGGCCTACACAGACTCCAGGGTCTGCACTCCTTCCCAGGCCCAGGGCCTGGTGAAGACTTCACAGGCTCATGGCCTGGACTAGACTGAACTGAGCTGTCTGACTGAGCTTTCTTTCCCTGACTGGGCCTTATATAGACTAGGGGTTACCTAGCTCCCTCTGGTGACTAGAGCTGGAATTACGTCCCTAGCCGGCCTGCACATAACACATTTCACAGTAACAGGGAATTAAATGCCATAAATTGCATTGCATTATATAAATAGGACCTTTACCAGCCTCCCCATAAATGAGAGGAGCGACAGCAGCCAAGTGACCCTTCTGTAGTGACGGGTAGTACAACTCCCGTACACTACATACCCGCTGCTTTAAGCTGAGTACGCCTCGTACTCCAACAGGGTACCGCCCATCTGGAATTTTACCTGAAAGAGACAAAAGAAACATGCAGGCATACATACTCATCAGTAATCAATTCATCTGCATTGACAATTATGATCAGGTCCAGCTGGTTAACGGAGAATGTGGGTGACAAGGGCGTCGCTCTCTTTCTTCAGGATAGTGAGTGGAACTGGGGCGCTGACCTGGCACAGCGGATGTTAGGGAATACCAGGATAGTCCATGACAATGAATGAGTCCATAATAAAAGCAACATCTCAGAGGCTCGCACATAGGGAGTCCATATCTGGGCACATAGACTTGAATAAAATATTTTTAAAGTAATAAATACGATCAGCAGCACACATATAAAATGACAATACAGGACTCTGACAATACCAGGGTAACACCTTCCTGGCAAGTCCTGCGTATTTTTAAAGTGCTGACATAAAAGAACCCTTTTCAACCTGAAATGGGGTTAAAAGGGATAAAGTGCAAATAAAAGCACAACTTGGAAGTATTAAAAGTACTTGACGCCAAAATGGTAGCAGCAGGCAGGATGTCCCGGAACAGAAAGAGGCAGGCTGGGAGCAGTGGTTCCACAGTGGCAACTTATCTTCACAAACATGCCACCGGCCGTGGGGAACTGGCAGCAAGCTCCACCAGCCTGACAAATCTAAAGGGACAGTTCCTGCAACAAAGATGATGTCCCTGTGAGGATGAGCAAAAATGGCCTAGCAGGCCTGCTCACAGGTATGTATCAAAGGATCCCTGCTCATCAGAGGTAGTGCAGCCCTGTGCTGCTGGTAGTCTGGGCCATGCACCAGGGCCTCTTGGAGGGGGTGCCCACCAAAGAGAATGGGCTGGAAACATCACAGGTATTGGGCCTACCCACCTCACTGGCCCGCTGGGTTGCGGACAAATAGGAGCTGCTGGTCTCGGGACACGGGCCGGCGCTGGGGCAGACACTTCCTCTGGCCGGGACATAACGCTCCCGTCACGGCGGACTCGGCTCCTGGCATATGTCAACTTATCCGCTGTTACACGGACCTTGGGGGGCTCAGCGCTAGCGATAGGACTTTGGACTACAGGTTCGGGTGGTACAGGGGTCTGCAGGTAACTCACCACCGCTGGACTGCTGTGCTGTCTTCTTAGCATCTGCCACTTGCCGCAGGCCGTCCAGGTAAACCTGTAAGGAAGCGATCCGCTCCTCCAGGGCGGAGATCTCACTGCTGGATTCCGGCACACTTGCAGCAGGCTCAGACGAGGTTCTTTCATGGCGGTTCCTCCGCAGGTCATCCATCGCTTCACTGGGCTGGGCCATCCGCGCCCAATCAGCGGCTGTCTTCTCTCGTCGCGGCAGCTCTGGAGAGGGATAAGGACTGGGAGGCTTGTCCAGGATCGTCGGCTGCCAGAAGATGTTCGGGCCGAGAAAGGAACTCTTCTCCTGATACGTATTCCGGATGGGTCCCGGCGGGTCCTCTGCCTCCACCGGATCTTCTGCTTCTTCCCAGTCCTCCGGTACCGGTCCTGGACGGGTCACCGCAGTGGCATATGGGCCTCGCAGGCCCTCCGCGGGAGTGAACTCCACTCTCTCCGACCGCTAGATTATGCAGTCGCCCGGGAGATAGCTGCGCTTGACGGACCGGCGATTCACGTAATAGTCCCGGTTGGTGCCGGTTTCTTGGATGAATCCAAATCCTCTAACCTTGTCAAACTCGAGCACGACTCCGGTGCGGCGTTCGAGCTGGGGCTTGCTGTCCCTGGAGTCCTCATAAATCCGTTTGGTGACTTCCTCGAAATACTTTTTCTGCGTGGTAGTTTTTAAAGTTGCCG
Organism: Bufotes viridis; assembly: GCA_033119425.1. Lineage (NCBI taxonomy): Eukaryota > Metazoa > Chordata > Amphibia > Anura > Bufonidae > Bufotes > Bufotes viridis. Next base: position 119,514,198 of record CM065591.1, on the reverse strand, counting down.
CCACTCGAATCTCGGGCCATCAGGGCCGACTCACGCTGGGTTCCGCGGGAGGAAGCCTTCTCGCTGCGGGTGAAAAGCGGCAGGGGCTCGGCTTGTGGCCATGGACAGGTCTGGGCCATGTCGCTGGGAGTATATGCTGGGGGCGCAGGCGCTCCTTAGTTGCTCCTGGGTCGCCTCCATTGCTCCAACTACGGCTCCGGATCCCTCTGATTCAGGTAGGAAACCCCGTAGCAAGGTGAGCCACTGTTCCTGCAGGCTCCACCCCGTCGTTTCTTGCACGCCCCTAGGTATTTCAGTATAGGGTAGGCGGTGTCCATATTATAATCCTCAAAGGGAGGCGGTACCTCCAGGCAGTCTTCTCCCTCCTCTTGGAGGGTTTGGCGCCAAATTTTCTGCACCACTGAGGTCAGGGATGGCGCAAGAAGAAGTCCAATGGCGCCGGCGGCCATCTTGGCGCCATGATGCATCAATTCAGTGACAGCAAGCAGGATGATAAAAGTCCACAAAAACACACTTTGAAGTGGCGATTTTCTTCCTCTTGACAGCGCAACACTGCACAGCGCTTTTAGAAGTTTTTGGGACACTTTTCTGTACGTTTTAAGTCCATAAAGTTCAATAAACAAACAGGCGTTTTGTCACTTGGCAAACTGGTTAAGGCACAAAGTTCACGTTTTGTTCACAGTCCGTAAACGTCGTATCCTGTTAGTGACGCCAAAATGCAGCATCCCAAGTCAGGGCAATGTGTGGGACTAACCTGGGAATGCCAGTGATGGAGAGGCCGGCACGCTGTTCCTCTGGGGCACTCTCTGGGTTCTTGAGGGACACAGCCAGGTGGAATGCGAGGTGCCCTTGGTGTTGTAGTTTAACGTGCCTATGGCTGAGTCCCTGAGGTGTCGTGACGCCAGTGCCAGTAAACGGTGGCACACCGTATTTATAGTAGGAATAACAGAGGTGCAGACTTGTAACTTGAAAACAGAATTCCAACTTTACTGAGAACAGTGGAAATTACAGCAGGCAACCTCTTAACACAGTTCTTGTTGCAGAAAATAGAGCGTTTGTACAGTCGCAGTTACAGCAGGCTTACATCCAGCAAGGTATAACAGAGGGTAAAATAACAGGACTTAGAATTGCAGGTGAACCTTACTTTCTTCCTGACTTGTCCTGACTGGAATTGATGCTTCAAGGCCCCAATGCCCTATTTCTGGCTTATATCCTTGAATCTCCAGTTGACAGTGTACCTCCTCTTGACATTTAGTACCTCTTGCTCTAGGGATTGCCTCCTGCTTGATTTCTGCTGACTTGCTCAGGCCTGAGACATGTGGCCTACACAGACTCCAGGGTCTGCACTCCTTCCCAGGCCCAGGGCCTGGTGAAGAATTCACAGGCTCATGGCCTGGACTAGACTGAACTGAGCTGTCTGACTGAGCTTTCTTTCCTGACTGGGCCTATATAGACTAGGGTTACCTAGCTCCCTCTGAGTGACTAGAGCTGGAATTACGTCCTAGCCGGCCTGCACATAACACATTTCACAGTAACAGGAATTAAATACCATAAATTGCATTGCATTATATAAATAGGACCTTTACCAGCCTCCCCATAAATGAGAGGAGCGACAGCCTAAGTGACCCTTCTGTAGTGACTGGGTAGTACAACTCCCGTACACTACAATTGGTTTGGGTAAAAGTTATAGCGTTAACAAACTATGGTGCAAAAAGGGAATTTCCGCATTTTGAAGCAGCTCTGACTTTCTGAGCACCTGTCATGTTTCTTCAGGTGCTACAATGCCAGGATAGTATAAATACCCCCAAATGACACCATTTTAGAAAGAAGACACCCCAAAGTATTTGCGGAGGGGCATTTTTCACGCATTTTCTTCCTCACACTTTAGGGCCCCTAAAATGTCAGGGCAGTATAAATACCACATGTGACCCCATTTTGGAAAGAAGACACCCCAAGGTATTCCGTGAGGGGCATGGCAGTTCATAGAAGATTTTTTTTTGGCACAAGTTAGCGGAAATTGATTTTTTATTGTTTTTTCTCACAAAGTCTCCCTATCTGCTAACTTTTGACAAAAAGTTAAATTTTTCATGGACTCACTATGCCCCTCAGCGAATACCTTGGGGTGTCTTCTTTCCAAAATCGGGTCATTTGTGGGGTGTTTGTACTGTTCTGGCATTTTGGGAGGGATTAAATTGTAAGCAGCCATGTAAAACCTAAAGGTATTCATTGGAATTAGGGCCACTTTGCGCACCCAGGCTGCAAAAAAGTGTCACTCATGTGGTATCGCCGTACTCAGGAGAAGTGGGGCAATGTGTTTTGGGGTCTATTTTTACATATACCCATGTTGGGTGAGAGAAATATCTCTGTAAATTGACAACTTTGTATAAAAAAAATTTAAAAGTTGTCGTTTACAGCGATATTTCTCACACAAAGTATGGGTATATATAAAAATACACCACAAAACACATTGCCCTACTTCGCCTGAGTACGGCGATACCACATGTGTGCCACTTTTTGCAGCCAAGATGCTAAAGGGGCCCTAAAACCAATGAGTACCTTTTAGGATTTCACAGGGCATTTTTACGCATTTGGATTCTCACGCTTTAGGACCCCTAAAATGCCAGCGGAAATTGATATATATATATATTTTTTTTTACAAAGTCTCATATTCCACTAACTTGTGACAAAAAATAAAATTTTACCTGAACTCACCATACCCCTCACGGAATACCTTGGGGTGTCTTCTTTCTAAAATGGGGTCACATGTGAGGTGTTTGTACTGCCCTGGCATTTGAGGGTCTCTGCAATCATTACACGTATGGCCAGCATTAGGAGTTTCTGTGATTCTACTTATATTGAGCATACGGGTAATGAGATTTTATTTTTTCCGGTCAGCCTCTGGGCTGAAAAAAAAAAAATGTACGGCACAGATTTTTTCATTTGCATCGATCAATGTGGATGAAAAAATCTCTGCCAAAATCAGTGACTGCGGTGGGCTGGGCTGGGCGCTAGCTACCTAACAAGTAGCTAACTAACTGGCGGTGATAAGGGACCCTTATGCCCCATTCACACGTCCGCAATTCTGTTTGCGGAACGGAATTGTGGACCCATTCATTTCTATGGCGACAGACTTTGTCCCGCTCGGATCCGGAATTACGGATCCGCGCTTCCGGGTCTGCACTTCCATTCCGCAAAAATATAGAACATGTCCTATTTTTGTCCGCAATTGCGAACAAGAAAAGGCATTTTCTATATAGTTCTGGCAATGTGCGGATCTGAAAAATGCAGAAAGCACATTGCCGGTGTCCGTGTTTTGAGGATCTGCAGATCCGTGGATCAAATCCGCGGATCCATGGATCCACGGATCCACAAAACACATATGGACGTCTGAATGGAGCCTTACAAGGGGTGTGATCAATGACAGGGGGGTGATCAGTGACAGGGGGGTGATCAGGAAATCTAGATGGGGTGAACAAGGGGTTAATAAGTGAGGGGAGGCGGGGTTAGTGTAGTGTTTGGTGCAACTTTTACATAGTTACCTGGTCCTCTGGTGGTCGATCCCAGCAAATGGGACCACCAGAGGACCAGGTAGCAGGTATATCAGACGCTGTTAACAAAACAGCGTCTGATATACTTGTTTGATGCGATTTATTTCGATCTACACCTGCCAGCGATTGATCATCGCTGGCAGGCTGTAGTACAAGTTGTGAGGCGCGTTCACATGAAGTCTTGCGTCTCGCGAGATGACGCGCCGACGCGTCAACTCAGAACTACAGGACCGCCCGCCGGACGCATCAGTGCGTTAGACGGTCCTGTAGTGGTTAAAGATAACTCATTAAACTGAGCAAGTCGAGCCCAAGCTCTATCCATTCACACTGTCACAATTTGCATTGACAGATCTCACAGATCTCATCTGTCTTAAGTCTCACATTTTGTTAAATGGACTCTACCAGCTCTCCTGACATGTCAATCATCATAAAATGTATTCCCTACAATACAGTATAATGATTCTGGAACATCTTCTAACTCAGTGCTATGTTGTTCCCGTTTTTACCAGTAGGGGGAGTGGCCCCACACACTTTTATGCCTTATTCACACAGTGTTTCAGTCAGTGATTTCCATCAGTGATTTTGAGCCAAAACTAGGTGCGGCGCTAAACATAGAAGAGGTGCCAATCTTTCCCTTATACCTCCACGCCTGTTTTTGGCTCACAATGAGACAACTGTTTGACAAGAGGAATGGTGACACCCAGCTGTCAACTTTTTCATATATTTAAAGTAGGAATAACAGAGGAACATCACAACACAGAGTTATAAGGGAAGGCGCTCTACATTTTTACAGTATTTCATAGGGTATATACTTATTAATGAAACAGCCATGTGAGGAAAGCTGACAGGTTCTCCTTAAGCCACCCATGGACTTGTTAATTTATCCCACATGATGGATCGATTACAATACTACGTTAGGAATTTGGAACTAGGAATTTCTTCAGGAGTAGAGTTGAGAGAACACCTGGATGTCCGGGTTCGAGAAGTTCGGCCCGAACCCGAACCCCATTGAAGTCAATGGGGACCCAAACTTTTGGGCACTAAAAAGGCTGTAAAATCGTCCAGGAAAGGGCTAGAGGGCTGCAAAAGGCAGAAAAATGTAGGTAAATGCCCTGCAAACAAATGTGGATAGGGAAATGAATTAAAATAAAATAAATAAAAAGTAACCAATATCAATTAGAGAAGGTCACTTTCTGTTATTTAGGCCCCAGCACCCAGACAGAGGAGAGAGGTCCCACAGCAAGGAATAAGGCGTCATATCACCCACCACTGGAGAAGGCCACTTCCAGATATTTAGCCCACGGCACCCAGACAGACGAGAGAGGTCGCATGGCAGAGGTTCAGGCTTCATGTCACCCACCATTGTAACAGGCCACTTTCAGTTATTTAGGCCCCAACGCCCAAATTGAGGAGAGGTTCATTCAACTTTGGGTTGCACCGCAAGATCATTGTAAAGTTAAAAAAATGAGAATTCAATAAAGAAGTGCCCCAAGAATACATGGTTGAGGGGGAGGCAGTTATATATGTCTATTCTGCACAAGGGAGGGACCGGTCCTGTGGGATCCATGCCTGGTTCATTTTTATGAACGTCAGCTTGTCCACGTTGGCTGTGGACAGGCGGCTGCGTTTGTCAGTAATGATGCCCCCTGCCGTGCTGAATACACGTTCAGACAAAACGCTGGCCGCCGGGCAGGCCAGCACCTCCAAGGCATAAAATGCTAACTCTGGCCATGTGGACAATTTGGAGACCCAGAAGTTGAACGGGGCGAACCATCAGTCAGTACGTGGAGGGGTGTGCACACGTACTGTTCAACCATGTTAGTGAAATGCTGCCTCCTGCTGACACATTCCGTATCAGGTGGTGGTACAGTTAGCTCTGGCGTGGAGACAAAACTTTTCCACATTTCTGCCATGCTAACCCTGCCCTCAGAGGAGCTGGCCGTGACACAGCTGCGTTGGCGACCTCTTGCTCCTCCTCTGCCTTCGCTTTGGGCTTCCACCTGTTCCCCTGTGACATTTGTGAATGTTCTCAGGAGCGCGTCTATCAGCGTGCGCTTGTACTCGTGCATCTTCCTATCACGCTCCAGTGCAGGAAGTAAGGTGGGCACATTGTCTTTGTACCGGGGATCCAGCAGGGTGGCAACCCAGTAGTCCACACACGTTAAAATGTGGGCAACTCTGCTGTTGTTGCGCAGGCACAGCAGCATGTAGTCGCTCATGTGTGCCAGGCTCCCCAGAGGTAAGGATAAGCTGTCCTCTGTGGGAGGCGTATCGTCATCGTCCTCCGTATCCTCCCAGCCACGCACCAGTGATGGGCCTGAGCTTTGTCGGGTGCCACCCCGCAGTAAACCTGCTTCATCCTCATCCTCCTCGTCCTCCAGTAGTGGGCCCTGGCTGGCCACATTTGTACCTGGCCTCTGCTGTTGCAAAAAACCTCCCTCTGAGCCACTTCTAACAGACTGGCCTGAAAGTTCTAAAAATGACCCCTCATCCTCCTCCTCCTCCTCCTGGGCCACCTCCTCTTCCATCATCGCCCTAAGCGTTTTCTCAAGGAGACATAGAAATGGTATTGCAACGCTGATAACGGTGTCATCGCCACTGGCCATGTTGGTGGAGTACTCGAAACAGCGCATCAGGGCACACAGGTCTCGCATAGAGGCCCAATCATTGGTGGTGAAGTGGTGCTGTTCCGCAGTTCGACTGACGCGTGCGTGCTGCAGCTGAAACTCCACTATGGCCTGCTGATGCTCGCAGAGTCTCTCCAGCATGTGCAAGGTGGAGTTCCACCTGGTGGACACGTCGCATATGAGGCGGTGAGCGGGAAGGCTGAAGTTCCGCTGTAGCGCAGACAGGCGAGCAGCGGCAGGATGTGAACGCCGGAAGCGCGCACAGACGGCACGCACTTTATGCAGCATGTCAGGGTAATTGTTAATGAACTTCTGCACCACCAAATTCAGCACATGCGCCAGGCAAGGGATGTGCGTCAAACCGGCTAGTCCCAGAGCTGCCACGAGATTTCGCCCATTATCGCACACCACCAGGCTGGGCTTGAGGCCCACCGGCAGAAACCACTCGTTGGTCTGTTGTTCAATACCCCGCCACAACTCCTGTGCGGTGTGGGGCCTGTCCCCCAAACATATGAGTTTCAGAATGGCCTGCTGACGTTTACCCTGGGCTGTGCTGAAGTTGGTGGTGAAGGTGTGTGGCTGACTGGATGAGCTGGTGGAAGAAGAGGAGGAGGAAGCCGAGTAGGAGGCTACAGGAGGCAAAGAATGATGCCCCGCGATCCTTGGCTGCGGAAGGACGTGCGCCAAGGAACTCTCCACCTGCGGCCCAGCCGCCACTACATTTACCCAGTGTGCAGTTATGGAGATATAGCAACCCTGGCCGTGCTTACTGGTCCATGTATCTGTGGTTAGGTGGACCTTGCCACAGATGGCGTTGCGCAGTGCACACTTGATTTTATCGGATACTTGGTTGTGCAGGGAAGGCATGGCTCTCTTGGAGAAGTTGTGGCGGTTGGGAACAACATACTGTGGGACAGCCATGGCCATCAGCTGTTTGAAGCTGTCTTTGTCCATCAGCCTGATCGACAGCATTTCAAATGCCAGTAGTTTAGAAATGCTGGCATTCAGGCCCAGGCCTCGAGGGTGGCTTGGTGGGAATTTACGCTTTCTCTCCAAGGTTTGTGAGATGGAGAGCTGAACGCTGCCGTGTGACATGGTGGAGATGCTTGGTGACGCAGGTGGTGGTGTCGGTGGCACATCCTCTGTTTGGTGGGCGGCATGTGCCAACATTCCTCCCGAGTGCAGAGGAAGAGGCAGAGGCAGCAGCAGAAGAAGGAGCAGGGGAGCCTGAGTGAGTTCCTTGTTTTTAAGGTGTTTACTCCACCTTGTGCTAAGGTTCAGAACGTTAATGCTTCGCTTCAGGCTCTGATGGCACAGCGTGCAAACCACTCGGGTCTTGTCGTCAGCACATTGTTTAAAGAAGTGCCATGCCAGGGAACTCCTTGACGCTGCCTTTGGGGTGCTCGGTCCCTGGTGGCGGTGGCCAGTAGCAGGCGAACTCTCTTGGCGGCGGTTGTTCTGCTTTTGCCCCCTGCTCCCTCTTTTGCTACGCTGTTGGCCCGGTCTCACCACTTCGTCTGAACTATGAAAGTCCGTGGCACGACCTTCATTCCATGTGGGGTCTAGGACCTCATTGTCCCCTGCATCGTCTTCCACACAGTCTTCCTCCCTGACCTCCTGTTCGGTCTGCACATTGCAAAAAAACGCAGTAGTTGGCACCTGTGTTTCATCATCATCAGAGACGTGCGGACTCCGATGAGGTGGTATTCCCATGTCCTCATCATCAGGAAACATAAGTGATTGTGCATCAGTGCATTCTATGTCTTCCACCACTGGGGAAGGGCTAGGTGGATTCCCTTGGGAAACCCTGTCAGCAGAGTCTTCAAACAGCATAAGAGACTGCTGCATAACTTGAGGCTAAGACAGTTTCCCTGATATGCATGGGGGTGATGTGACAGACTGATGGGCTTGGTTTTCAGACGCCACCTATGCGCTTTCTGCAGAAGACTGGGTGGGAGATAATGTTGTGAACGTGCTGGATCCACTGTCGGCCACCCAATTGACTAGCGCCTGTACCTGCTCAGGCCTTACCATCCTTAGAACGGCATTGGGCCCCACCAAATATCGCTGTAAATTCTGGCGGGTACTGGAACCTGAATTAGTTGGTTCACTAGGACATGTGGCTGTGGCAGAATGGCCACGTCCTCTCCCAGCACCAGAGGGTCCACTAACACCTCCACAACCGCGTCCCTTACTAGATGTTTTCCTCATTGTTACTGTTCACCAAGCACCACAATAAGAAAAAAAATATTTGGCCCAATGTATTGATTTCAAATTCAGGCCTTTTTTTACAGGCACCTAACACTATCTGCATAATTATTTATGTACCGTATTACACTAATCCAGGCACAGCAGTAACCACTGATTTAGGGGAATATCAATTGTAGGCCTAGAATTTAGGCCCTGCATGAAAGGTATCCTTTTATGGACAGATTTACACTTGGAGATGCACAGTAGCGTGTGAAAAAATATGTAGGATTATGCATTCAGCAATTGTATTTTAACACTTTGTGTAATATACCCTTTAACGGACAGAAATACAATGGGAGATGCACTGTAGCGTGTGAAGTTATTGAGGATGACCCTCTCAGCACTTGTATATATGCACCTTGAGTGTAATATACCCTTTTACAGACAGATTCACACTTGGCCTGCAACAGCTGGAACACCAGATTCAGGTTATTGCTATATTGGCAAGTGAATTTCACCCCAGAACAAAATCTATCCTTTGATGGATACTATTAAACTTGGCCACCCACTGCTGGGACACCAAATTTACGGTATTGCTATTTTGGCAATTGAATTTCACCCCAGAACAAAATATATCCTTTGCAGTACAATATTAAACTTGGCCAGCCACTGCTGGGACACAGATTTACTGTATTTCTATTTTTGCTACTGACTTTCACCCCAGAAAATAATATACCCTTTTACGGACAGATTTAAACGAAGCCTGCAACAGCTGGTACAACAGTTTTACTGTATTTCTACTTTTGCAACTGAATTTCACCGCAGAAAATAATATATCCTTTGCCGTACACTGTTAAACTTGGCTAGCCACAGCTGAAACCACTGATTTATGGTATTGCTATTTTGGCAATTGAATTTCACCCCAGAACAAAATATATCCTTTGCCGGACACTATTAAACTTGGCCAGCCACTGCTGGGACACCATATTTATGGTATTGCTATTTTGGCAATTGAATTTCACCCCAGAACAAAATATATCCTTTGCAGGACACTATTAAACTTGGCCAGCCACAGCTGAAACCATGATTTATGGTATTGCTATTTTGGCAATTGAATTTCACCCCAGAACAAAATCTATCTTTTGCTGGACACTATTAAACTTGGCCAGCCACTGCTGGGACACCAGATTTACTGTATTTCTATTTTTGCTACTGACTTTCACCCCAGAAAATAATATAGGGAAATTGTCCAGTCACAGCTGGAACACCAGATTCAGGGTATTGCTATTTTGGCAATTAAATTTCACCCCAGAAAAAAATATACCCTTTTACGTACAGATTTAAACTAGGCCTGCAACAGCTGGAACACCAGATTCAGGGTATTGCTATTTTGGCAATTGAATTTCACCCCAGAACAAAATATATCCTTTGCCGGAGACTATTAAACTTGGCTAGCCACAGCTGAAACCACTGATTTATGGTATTGCTATTTTGGCAATTGAATTCCCCCCAGGAAAAAAATATATCCTTTGCCGTACACTATTAAACTTGGCCAGCCACAGCTGAAACCACTGATTTATGGTATTGCTATTTTGGCAATTGAATTTTACCCTAGAAAAAAAATATAACCTTTGCCGTACACTATTAAACTTGGCCAGCCACAGCTGAAACCACTGATCTATGGTATTGCTATTTTGGCAATTGAATTTAACCCCAGAACAAAATATATCCTTTACAGGACACTATTATACTTTGCCAGTCACTGCTGGGACCAGGCTCGGACTGGCCCACAGGGGTACAGGGGAATCCCCCGGTGGGCCCCTGAGCAAGGTGGGCCCCTAGTCTCCCACCCCTTGCACAAGTGGCACATAACACAGTAGACTTACTGCACTACATACATATATTCAGTGTACAGCTCCTTCACCAGCCTATGTCCATATAAAAAAACTTGTTTATATTTATTATATTTGAATGTATCGGTATGGTGGGCCCCCAAAATAAATTTTACTGGTGGGCCCTAGGTACCCTAGTCCGACACTGGCTGGGACACTAGGTTTAGGGGATTGCTATTTTGGCAATTGAATTTCACAATAGAAAATAATCTATCCTTTGCCAGACAGCAGACAGTATTACACTTGGCTAGCCACAGCTGGAACACCAGATTTAGGGGATTCCTATTTTGGCAATTGAATTTAACCCCTTAATAAAATATAGCAATTTCTATCCTGAGTTTCTAGGGGTGACAATAAGCACAGCCAGGCCCCTGATGTAGGATATAGCAAAAAAAAAAAAAACTAGTATTGATGGATTGATGGACTTGGTGGCAGCTTGTGCTGGTGCACCACAAGTCACAAAATGGCCGCCGATCACCCCAGAAAAAAGTGACAGAAAAACGCTCTGTGCAGCCTAAAAACCAGTGAGCAATTAACTAGCAGAAGTTGAATGATTCACAGCTGTAGATCGATCACTTCATTAGGTGCTTCTGCTGACTTTTCCCTGCCTAATCTTGCCCTCACAGAAGCTGCGTCCTCTCCCTACACTAATCAGAGCAGTGTGACGTGCGGCTGCCATGGTAACAATTGAGAAAAAGCTAAACGTCGGATCCGGTGATGCGCCGAAACGACGTTTAGCTTAGCTTAACTTCAATGGGCATTAATTCCGGATCCGGCGTTACGGCATGTCTTCCGGATTTTTGGACGGAGACAAATCCGCAGCATGCTGCGCTTTTGTCAACGTCCAAAAAACGTTCACATACTGAACGGAAGACATCCTGATGCATCCTGAACGGATTGCTCTCCATTCAGGATGCATTAGGATAATCCTGATCAGTATCTTTCCGTCCTAGAGCCCCGAGGACGGAACTCTAGGACGGAAAGCAAAAACGCTAGTGTGAAAGAGCCCTTATTTGTTTTTTACATGTTCTATTTTTTTTCCTTATAGTTTTTCAGTGCTTCCTCGCTACCCTCCTGTTTTAGTGATTTATATGCTTTCTTTTTGTCATTTATTGCTTTCTTTACATTTCTATTTATCCACATTGGTTTCTTTTTGTTCCTTAACCTTTTATTCCCATACGGTATGTACCTCTCACAATGAGAATTTAGAATGCTTTTAAAGATATCATGCTATATTCATGATATTTGTTATATTCTAGCAATACAACCATTAGAAACCCAGCTTTAAGTTGAATTTACAATGCGAGTATATGTTCGCATTCCGAAATAAACTTAAAGCTGAGTTCCTAATGGTTGTATTGCTAGAAAATAACGAAGATTGAGAATATAGTGCTATATTCGTGATATTCGTTATCTTTGTCAATTCTAGCAATACAAGTTACAACCATTAGGAACTCAGCTCTAAGTTTAATTCGCAATGCGAATATAAATTCGCGTAACATTCGCAATATATAGAATAATGACGAATATTCGATTTTGACGAATATATGACGAATATTTAATCAAATATTCACGAAATATCGCGAAATCTAATATGGCACCTCTAGCTCATCACTAGTTTTTATATGACTGTGTTTTTTAACCCTACACATTCAACATTATATGTCATATCCTCCTTTCAGATACCCTATATCCTGACCTTGAATGCATAGATGTTTAATTTCATTTAACCTTGATCTCATAAAATCTATTGGTCATAAAGGCATTTTTTATGATCCCAGGCTGTTTTTATTCATAGTGGGAGATCTCACCACAAAACCTTCCCTTAGAGAACAATCCTAAGCATTCAAAACCTTTACCAGCTGACTAAATAATTCCAGGTCTGAACTTCCTTTGCCACTAGTCAAAGAAGGATGTTTTTGACGGTCTTCCATAAGAGCACAAGTCAAATTCAATAATTCATTTTTTCCATATTTGGTTAAAAATGTTAGCATTATTGCTATCTGATAAGGATGAACATCTGCAGGTGTAAATACTTTTTTTTATTCAGGAGAATTTGCCACTCTGAGTAGACCAAAAGCTAGCATTAGTTTACAGGGAAACAAAGGTACTAGCAGGATATTTGTGAACATGTGTGAATTATGAACCATTATCTTTTACTCCATATAGTACACTGAGAGGTTGACTACTTATGGTGGATCTACACGGTCCCATTTTCGGACAGATTATCAGGAACAACCAACTGCAATAGTTATACCTTGTCCTCCTACTGTGAAGGATATTGCTGCATGTCAGTTGCACCCATCAATACTAATATGTCCAGGTGTTGGAACAAAGATATGATTTGTAAAGGGAGGTTTCCCATTCAAGTGTGTTGGTCCCCACAAACAAGATAACAAAATGATCCCTATTATACAAATTTTGCCAATTTTCTACAGGTGGATGGGAATGATTAAGCAGAAATGTTTAGGATGGCACACCAGATGGATTACCATTTTAGACCACATTCACTCATGTCAGACATGCTATACATGTTTTGTACAACACTTTATGTGCAATGATGGGGAAAAGTCCCATACATATGGCATCCATAGTTACATAGTTTATACAGCCAGGGGAGCACCGCCAATGAGGCGAGGTGAGGCGATTGGCTCAGACAGCACCAGGGGCAAGAGTGTGGTAGCGGAAGGGCCATGGGCATTGAGTACTTCCATTGTGGAAATGCTCATCTCTACATATTCAACTGCATCGTTGTACTCAGGACAGCAATAGAGTTGATTGCCACGAAGGGGCACTGGAGTGATGTCTCCCTGGCCCCCAGTTTCCTCTAATGGGCTTTAGCACTAGTTCCTGTAGCCTGTCAGAGGCCAGTGTCATGATTGACTGCATAGAGCTCGGGGAACAGACTAGAAGAGGTCTGTGTCTTGCATTGTATCGCTGAGAGCAAAATGGAGGTAAGTATTTCAGTTTATTATTTTTATTTGGCAGCATGCTGTTGGGCCCCAATGTGGTGGGGGTCATTATTTTGTAACTGAAGACATTACAGCTATAAAAAGGAACATTTTTGTACACATTCTAAGATGGCCACTATGAGAAAAAATTTTCTACAGGGGGCACTAAAAGATTTTTTTTGTACTGGCGCACATTATAAGGGAGCATTTTTTGTATCGGCACACACAAGGGGGTATTTTTGAACTGGCAAACAACATAAGGGGTCATTTATTGTACTGACGAACATTATAGGCAATTATTACTACTGTGGGCACTATGGGATCATTATTACTTCTGGGGGTAAAATGAGGGACATTATTACTATTATTAGGTATAATGAGGGACATAATTACTATTAGGTGCACTGTTACCATATAGTGCACTGTAGCAGAGAATTACTACTATTGGTGGGAGGACTGTTACATTGGGAGGCACCCTAGTACAGTATCATATTAGTACAATTATTTTTGGAGGACATTATGTTTATGTCACTATAAGTTTCAGGGACACCATTTGATGGGCACAGTTTTTTTAGGGCACTGTGTGCCAATAATTGTTTAAGGGGACTATCTTTGTAGTAATAGTATTTTCAGTGGGATTATCTGTTTTTGCAGAATAGTATTGGGAATCACAGTGAGCACAGTATTAGAGGTGACAGGATGGGATGTTCAGAAGGTAGGGAGGAAGATGGAAAAGTAGGAAACTAAGATCTCTGTTTGTCAAACTATGCAGAGACAAGAGATAAAGCAAGAGAATGTCTACATCAGAGGACACGTCACTGAATGTAGGAGGTATGTGGCACTGTATTACCCTGTATGTCTTGTAGCTCTGTATGTAATGTTTTCCAAGTATGCCTTTAACAGTAGAGCTGGAGAGAAGGGGTTAGGTTAAGAAACTGGCATGGGGGGTGTTGTATCAGTTTTCGCCTCAGGCAGCAGAAGGGCTAGGTGCACCCCTGATCATAATCATCAGCCTATTGCTCCCCTACCACCGATTCCTCCTCCTCCAGTGGCAGCTTCTAATCTTCATACTTCTCCTTCACCTTTTCCTTCATGGGACTTTGTCCATGTGGGTTCCCAACAGTTACAGTGTAGCCAGCAAGATGCAGAAGCTGTTCTTCCACCATCCGTTGTTGCATCAGCAACATCTGCTGTAAGATAAATATCGGGGGGGGGGGGTGACATAATTCATATCACAGTTGTTCCTAATGACAAATCTGGTGGCCTCTTCAAAGTACCTAATGATAAATCTGGTGGCCTCTTCAAAGAACCTGAGTACACTGCATGCATTTCTGATAAGTTGCCAATGCTTCCCTCAAAACAACACATGCTCCCTGATGTGGTGGTCTGGTGCATGATGAAACCATTCACTGATTTATGCTGCTCATACAGATGCTCCAGCATATGCAAGGTGGAATTCCAATGGGTTGGAACATTGCAAATCAAGTGATGCAATGGCAGACCGTTCTGTTGCTGCAAATCCAGAGGGAAGTTCTTTGCCACATAAGAATGGCTGAAATGCGAAGATAGGGATCATTTATTAAGAGCAGCGTTTTAGACGCCGGTCTTAGTAACCCCAATATTTGGCAGTGGATCCGCCAAAGTTATGAAGAGGCAACAGTATCTACATAACTTTAGTGCATCCAAAGCCAATCCTTAATGTAAAACAGCTTCCTTGCTGGCTTACATTTGCAACACACGTAAACATGATGAATGAGATGGGCCTGCCAGCCTGTCCCCTTCTCCGTTCATGCCATACCCACTTTTTTAGACCTGGCGTGAACGGAGAGAAGTTGCAGATTGCGGCACAAAGGACCTTTGCGCCACAATCTGCGCCACAAATATGCCTAATTTAGGCATATCTCTGTTTTATAAATGACCCCTATAGTCTTCTGGACATGGCAAGCAACCTTTGTAAGCCTTAGTACTTTTTCAAAAAGCGATGTACGATTTTTCACATGCACCAGGCATGTGTTATTTCCTTCAAATGCAGCTCGGCCATGATTTTCCTGCCATTGTCGCTGACCACCTTGCCCAGTTGCAGTTGGAGAGGAGACAGCCAGCAGGATGTGTGCTGCTTGATACACTTTAGCAACTGATCGGCTGTGTGGCTCCTCTCACTTTTTCCCTTCCCCCCCCCCCCCCCCCATTGTCATGTAATTCTTCATCTTCATCCTTATCCTCTTTCCTGTTTTCACTGTAAAATGGGACTGGTGCCGTTTTTGCATAATTCATCTGAAACAAAACACCAAAACACCGGATTCGCTTGCCAGACAAATTTTTGTGAAATTTGTATATGAATCCAATTAGTTAAGAAATAGAATGTATTTACTCACCTCTACTGTTTGTTAAAGATAAGATTCCTTCCTGTCTTCAGAATAAATTCCTCTATCAACACCTGTTCTCCAGAACTCTAGTACCCATATCTTGTGATATTGTTGCTTTCTAAAAAGGTATCCAGGTCCATCTTGAACTTGTACAATAATTCAACCATCACAACATCCTATCGCAGAGAATTCCGTGGACTCACTACTCTTATGGTATATAGTCCCTGTCAATAGTGATGGTGAAACCTCCTTTTCTTTAGACATAGAGGATGCCCTCTTGTCTTGGTCACAGGCCTAGGTATACCGAGATAATTAGAAAGACCTCTATCCTGTTCATTCATATATTTGTTTATTGTAATTGTCAATATTAAGGACCTATAAGACCCAATCTGGGTACAGGTATTTTTACTCAAAAACAAAAATATTATAAATATATATATATTTCTCCTGGCATCTGACTGACCATTATCAGTTGCATAGTGGGGGGAGAGAGTGCACATCTCCCCCACTAATGCAGTAGCTACATGTATACAGCTGATACAGCTACACAGTTAATTTTAAAACACACTTTGAGGCTCACATTCATTTTAATAGCGTCTAATAAAAGTTATGCTTTAAATTAAAATTAAACCTCTCGGTTAAAAAAAGGTTTATAGCCAAGGTTGGCATATTTTTGTTTATTTTAATTGTGCCGTATTTTGTTCCAAACTGATTAGCCCCAAACTTTGTTAGCCTGTCTTGGTACTGCTATTCATCCCATCCCTTAATTACCTTGGTTGCCCTCCTCAGCCCCTGCTTTAGTTCAGCTGTGTGTCCTACAGGTACGTAAAATTGTACACAAAATTTCATGTGTGGTCTGACAACTGATTTGTCTAGATGACCCAGCTGTTTTTAAAATTAAATATTATATTTAGGCATGCAGAGGTAAAATTTGGGCCTAGATATAGTATGTCTATGGATCCACAATCTTATGCTTCGTGCTAAATGGATAAATCACAGAAAAAAATGCACCAAACGGATATGCCACTGACTATACTAGCTAGTCAAACAAGCAGATATTAAAAGCTGAGACTTTTGCCAATATATTCCTGTCAGGAACACATCGGAGCCCCTCATGCACCACGTCATGGTCGCTCAGCATGGCATGGGGTCCTACCACTACTCTAACTATGGTGTGAACACGGTCTGAAGGTGGTGGAATACTGCTCACAGCCAAGCTTCCACACAACCGCATAGCAGGACAACTAATGCAATGTGAATAAAGCAAGACTGTAAGCCACACCCATATCAGACCATGTGATGGAGGCTACCAGGTTCAAAAGAATGTTAAATGCCAGGTGAAGGCACATTCAATACATATCAAACAAGATCACAGAAATATAGTGGCCAATATGGGGGAACTGCTCAGACCCCAAACACTGTAGCTTTCCCACCGCATGTGGACCACAGCTCTGTTTTGTGTAGGATGGCTTTGTAGTGCATGTGGTCCGTGCCGGCATCCTCCATTTTACGCATTTTTTGCTGGGGATGGTCGTTTGCTGCGGTCCACATGCGGTGGGACTGCTCCCCCAATGAGAAACACGCTACAGTGTTTGGGGTCTGAGCAGTTCCCCCATATTGGCCACTATATTTCTATGATCTTGTTCCATATGAAAGCTTGTGGAAGCTTGGCTGTGAGCAGCATTCCATCACCTTCAGACCATGTTCACACCATAGTTAGCGTAGTGGTAGGACCCCATGCCATGCTGAGCGACCGTGACGTGGTGCATGAGGGGCTCCGATGTGTTCCTGACAGGAATATATTGGCAAAAGTCTCAGCTTTTAATATCTGCTTGGTTGACTAGCTAGTATAGTCAGTGGCATATCTGTTTGGTGCATTTTTTTCTGTGATTTATATATTTATATATTTCATCCGCACAATGCTCCGTTTTGTGTAGGATGCCTTTGTGGTGAATGTGGTCCGTGCCGGCATCCTCCATTGTACGCATTTTTTGCTGGGGATGGTCGTTTGCTGCGGTCCACATGCAGTGGGACTGCTTCCCCAATGAGAAACACGCTACAGTGTTTGGGGTCTGAGCAGTTCCCCCATATTGGCCACTATATTTCTGTGATCTTGTTCCATATGGAAGCTTGTGGAAGCTTGGCTGTGAGCAGCATTCCATCACCTTCAGACCATGTTCACACCATAGTTAGAGTAGTGGTAGGACCCCATGCCCTGCTGAGCGACCGTGACATGGTGCATGAGGGGCTCCGATGTGTTCCTGACAGGAATATATTGGCAAAAGTCTCAGCTTTTAATATCTGCTTGTTTGACTAGCTAATATAGTCAGTGGCATATCCGTTTGGTGCATTTTTTTATCTGATTTATATATTTCATCCGCACAATGCTGTGTTTTGTGTAGGATGCATTTGTGGTGCATGTGGTCCATGCCAGCATCCTCCATAGTACGCATTTTTTGCTGGGGATGGTCGTTTGCTGCAGTCCACATGCGGTGAGAAACACGCTACAGTGTTTGGGGTCTGAGCAGTTCCCCCATATTGGCCACTATATTTCTGTGATCTTGTTCGTGCTAAATGGAGCCAAAATATGGCCTGCTACATCGCGGATCGGGTTGACAGATTAATGGGAGGGGCTGGAGAAGATCCAGCGGTCATGGTCCATATCGGAACCAATGACAAAGTTAGAGGAAGGTGGAGAGTCCTTAAAAATGATTTCATGGTTTTAGGTCAAAAGCTTAGGGCAAGGACCTCAAAAGTAGTATTTTCTGAAATACTGCCTGTACCACGAGCCACACAAGAAACGCAGCGGGAGATTAGAGAGGTTAACAAGTGGCTCAAGAACTGGTGTAGGAAGGAGGGGTTCGGGTTTCTGGAGAACTGGGCCGACTTCTCTGTCGGCTTCAGGCTCTATCGTAGGGACAGGCTGCACCTCAATGGGGAAGGGCAGCTGTGTTCGGGGAGAAAGATGGCTAGAAGGTTGGAGAAGTGTTTAAACTAGGGATTGGGGAGAGGGTAATTACATTATAGGAGTGGAAGATAGTGCAGATAGAGACCAGGGGCGAGGTAGTGTGACTGGGGGAGGAATGGAAGGGGGGACTAGAACAGCTCAGAATGAAAGATGTAGGGTAAAAAATATACATAATCCTGTCAAATGTATGTATACTAATGCCAGAAGCCTGACTAACAAGACTGGTGAACTGGAATTAGTGATGTGTGAGGAGGACTATGACATAGTGGGAATAACTGAGACATGGCTGGATGATAGCTATGACTGGGCAGTTAATATAAAAGGTTACAGTCTGTTTAGAAAGGATCGTCAAAACCGGAGAGGTGGAGGGGTCTGCCTCTATGTGAAGTCGTGTCTAAATCCCGTAATTCGAGAATACATCTCTGAGGGACATCAACATGTGGAGTCACTGTGAGTAGAAATACATGGAGCAAAAAACAATAATAAAATACTAATAGGAGTGTATTATAAACCACCTAATATACCAGAGTCCACAGAAAATCTATTACTAAACGAGATAGACGAGGCGGCAAATCTTAATGAAGTCGTTATTATGGGGGACTTCAACTACCCAGATATAGACTGGGAAACTGAAAGCTGTACATCCCAAAAAGGAAACAGGTTCTTGGCAATAGCCAAAGACAATTACCTTTTCCCAACTGGTTCAGGACCCGACTAGAGGGACGGCCATACTGGACTTAGTATTAACCAATAGACCTGATAGAACAACAGATGTGCAGGTTGGGGGAAACCTGGGAAATAGTGACCATAAAGTTATAACCTTCCAATTATCTTTCAAACAAGAGTTTCTAAAGGGAGGAACAAAAATTCCAAACTTCAAAAAAGCTAAATTTAGCCAACTAAGCGAGGCCATAGGCCTAACTAACTGGGACAAAGTCTTCAAAAATAAAAATACAACCATAAAATGGGAGATTTTTAAAAGCATTGTAACATCTAATTGTGAGAGGTACATACCTTATAGGAATAAAAGGCTAAGGTACAATAAGAAACCAATGTGGATAAATGGAACCGTAAAGAAAGCGATAAATGACAAAAAGAAAGCATATAAATCATTAAGACAGGAGGGGAGTCAGGAAGCACTGATAAACTATAAGGAAAAAAATAGAATATGTAAAAAACTAATACAATTTGCCAAACTAGAGACCGAGAGATTAATTGCCAAAGAGAGTAAAACTAACCCTAAAATGTTCTTCAATTATATAAATAGTAAGAAATATAAATCTGAAGGAGTCGACCCTCTACATAGCAATGAGGGGGGGGGGGGTTGCAGAGAGCAACGAGGATAAAGCAAAACTATTAAATATTTTTTTCTCCACTATATTCACTGAGGAAAATAAACTGTCAGATGAAATGCAGAATGTAAAAGTAAATTCCCCAATGAAAGTGCCCTGTCTGACCCAGGAAGAAGTACAACAGCGACTTAAAAAGATTAAAATAGACAAATCGCCAGGACCGGATAGCATACACCCCCGTATCCTAAGGGAATTAAGTGATGTCATAGCCAAACCTTTATTTCTGATATTTACGGACTCTATACTGACAGGAAATGTTCCACAGGATTGGCGCATAGCAAATGTGGTGCCAATATTCAAAAAGGGTCCAAAAACAGAGCCTGGAAATTATAGGCTGGTAAGTTTAACATCTATTGTTGGTAAACTGTTTGAAGGGTTTCTAAGAGATGCTATTTTGGAGTATCTCAATGAAAATAAGCAAATAACGCCATATCAGCATGGCTTCATGAGGGATCGGTCATGCCAAACGAATTGAATCAGCTTCTACGAGGAGGTAGGTTCTAGACTTGACAGCGGTGAATCAATGGATGTCATATATCTGGACTTCTCCAAAGCATTTGACACCGTACCTCATAAAAGGTTAGTATATAAAATGAGGATGCTCGGACTGGGAGAAAATGTCTGTATGTGTGTAAGTAACTGGCTGAGTGACAGAAAACAGAGGGTGGTTATTAACGGTAGATACTCAGATTGGGTCACTGTAACTAGTGGGGTATCTCAGGGGTCAGTATTGGGCCCTATTCTCTTCAATATATTTATTAATGATCTTGTAGAAGGCCTGCACAGTAAAATATCTATTTTTGCAGATGACACTAAACTGTGTAAAGTAATTAACACGGAAGAGGACAGTTTTCTGCTACAGAGGGATCTGGATAGATTGGAGGCTTGGGCAGAGTAATAGCAGATGAGGTTTAACGCTGACAAATGTAAAGTTATGCACATGGGAAGGAATAATGCAAGTCATCCGTACATATTAAATGGTAAAACACTCGGTAACACTGACATGGAAAAGGATCTAGGAATTTTAATAAACAGCAAATTAAGCTGCAAAAACCAGTGTTAGGCAGCTACTGCCAGGCCAATAAGATAATGGGTTGCATCAAAAGGGGCATAGATGCCCGTGATGAGAACATAGTCCTACCACTTTACAAATCACTAGTCAGACCACACATGGAGTACTGTGTACAGTTCTGGGCTCGTGTGAACAAGGCAGACATAGCAGCGCTGGAGAGGGTTCAGAGGAGGGTAACTAAAGTAATAACTGGAATGAGGGAACTACAGTACCCTGAAAGGTTATCAAAATTAGGGTTATTCACTTTAGAAAAAAGACGACTGAGGTCAGTACAGAGATCTGTCCCATCATCTATTTATCCCCAAGGACTGTGACTGTGACGAGGGGACATCCTCTGCGTCTGGAGGAAAGAAGGTTTGTACACAAACATAGAAAAGGATTCTTCACTGTAAGAGCAGTGAGACTATGGAACTCTCTGCCTGAGGAGATGGTGATGGTGAGTACAATAAAGGAATTCAAGAGGGAACTGGATTTATTTCTGGAGTGTAATAATATTACAAGCTACAGCTACTATAGAGGGGTCGTTGATCCAGGGAGTTATTCTGATTGCCTGATTGGAGTCGGGAAGGAATTTTTTCCCCTTAAGTTGGGAAAATTTGCTTTTGCCTCACAGGGGTTTTTTGCCTTCCTCTGGATCAACTTGTAGGAAACAGGCCGAACTAGATGGACAAATGTCTTTTTTCGGTCTTATATACTATGTTACTATGTTACATGAACTTTATTGGTAAAGGCTGACAATTTCTGCCTAAAAAAAC
The DNA here is from genome assembly GCA_033119425.1 of Bufotes viridis. Lineage (NCBI taxonomy): Eukaryota > Metazoa > Chordata > Amphibia > Anura > Bufonidae > Bufotes > Bufotes viridis. The sequence goes on along the minus strand of CM065591.1, from coordinate 119,492,477 downwards.
ACAATCAGAAAAATTGCACTGACACCACTGAAGTTCTCACCAACTAATAACATTCTCTTGGGTCTTTACAAACTGAGAAACTTGCAAATGACCTATAATAGTTGCTTTTCTAATAGGATGCAGTCTATGTCATAGTGCCCAGAGGGATTTCAAATCCCTGCTCTGTTATGCAGCAGTAAAAACAGTTAAAAGGGACCGAATGGAGGAATGTTTTAAGAACATCTGTTGTGATGGGGAGAGGACTCATAAAAAAGCTTTTTAGATGAGGTTGGTGTCTTGAAAGAAGACATGGATACACATTAATAACCATATCCAGATATGTTTTTTCCTCTTACTTTGTAATGATAAAGCATCTTGACTTTTTTGCTATCTACTACTTTGTATTCACTTAAATCTGTGTTTTTCAGTTTTTCTATAACAAAGTCATGATCTGCACAGACACCTCATGAAAGATAACACTACAATTCTTTACACCCTTTGAAAATTTAATTTCACACATAGAGCAGTGAACATTATTTTAAGGATGAGCGATTGATTCTAAACAAATAGGATTTGTTACGAATTTCATAAAAATCCATCCACAAAACAATTGGGAAGATTTTTAATTTGTCTAGGTTGAAACGCATACGGCATGTAGAGCCATTTTATTATCCTTGTTGACTAACAAAACCATGAGGGAGGAAGAAGAAAGATGGTAACATGACAATGGGAAGAAGTGGGCGGAGGGCAGCAGTCAAGGAGGTGCCTTTGCAGAATGAGCAGAACATCACTCTGCTTTGTACTCTCGAAGCTGTGTTGTAGCTCTGCCTCTGGAGACATAACCCACTGATATACTGATATAGTGAGTAGTGTTCAGTGAATCAAAGCATCCAAAGTGGAATTCCATCCGCATTTATCTTATTCACCTGCTATGCCATTCATACTTAATCTATTCTGTTATATGTACATATACTTACTTTGCGTCAGACTCAGTATTAACAGGCGGTCTACTATATCAGCGCATTTATCTTGTTCCCCTGCTGCACCATTAATACCTAACTTGTCCTGTTATACATAGACATAGTATCTGTCAGACCTAATCTCAACTGCTAGCCTAATATATAACCGTGTTAATCTTTTTCAACTGCTGCAGCATTCATACATAAATTCTTAGTTTATGTGTGTAAAATATATATATATATATATATATATATATATTTACTGTGCATCAGACTCAGTCCTAAGAGACCCCTTTTTGCAGATAATATAGTAGATATCACTTGCTGTCCTACGTAGCACCACAGATAACACAGTGATAACTCTCTGAGTACATATAATGTAGTAGATTTGTGTGAGGCCCAAGAATTCAGAACACACACCATGTGACCTGATGTTTGGGGCCAGGCTGCAACAGTGTGGGCCAAATTCTATATCTACCCCACACCAACCCTACAGTGAAACAGATATTTGGGTGGACATTACATACATCACCACAAAAAACACATTAGAATACAGAACCATTTGGGGTTACATCCAGTGAAATCTCCTATGATGTAGACTCTTTCCTCATCGTCTTCATTCAGAGATAAGACCACCATGATACTTTCTTTTTAGCCGCATCTCATCTCTACAGAATTTCACAGAAGTTTTTTTTAGATGACTGATCTAAAAGCAGGAGTGGGTCTAAAACACAGATGACATGCAAATAATTCCATTACATTTTATCTCTGTTTTGGACCAACTCCTGTTTTTGGCTTACAAATACTGATCAAATACTGATGCAAAACACTGACCAAAGCTTGGCCGTCTGAAAGAGGCTTTATGGATGCTCAAAATACTGGCTTTTTTTTTTTGTTTGTTTGTTTTTCTGGCAGTGTCTATCAGGAAAACAATCTTAGGCAGTCAGGAGAGTGAAAAATACTATCACGGACAGTCAGAAATCAATTAAGCTTATTGCCCGGGAGAGTGAAGGGAAAGGCCAGGATTCCAAAGAAGAATTGTGAATTGCGTCTGTTGTGTACAATAGAGAGAAGCAGGGCAGCTGCCAGTGAGTGAGAATTCAGGGCCAGTGGACTATCAGAAGTGCAGGTGCACCTCAAAAGCAACTACCAGCAAGAAAATACTTTAATTTGTTCCCCAATTTTCACAAAAATCTTTTTTGGTTTAATTTAATTAAGCTGCATATATACATGACTTCTTAAGCAATACACAAGGTGTCGAAGGAAATCTACCTGTGTGTATTAATAAGAAATTAAGTGTCAAGCCTCAATAGCCTGTTTAAGTGTATTCAGTTTCCACATGGTCACAATTTAAATATTTTGTGAGGTTCATTTTAATTAAGCTACATACATACGGGATTACTACAACAATACCCCTGGTGTGGCAGCAATCTACCAGTGTGTATTAAGGTAAAATTTTGCATCAAGCCTCAATCATCCATTTACACATATTTGGTTTCCACACGGTCGCAATTAAAATTTTTGGGCGGATTTTTAAATGTAATTAAACCGGCATATAGAGTCAGGTCCATGAATGTTGGGACATCAACACAATTCTAACATTTTTGGCTCTGTACACACCACAATAGTTTTGAAATGAAACGAACAAGATGTTCTTTAACTGCAGACTGTCGGCTTTAATTTGAGCGTATTTACATCCAAATCTGGTGAACGGTGTAGGAATTACAACAGTTTGCATATGTGCCTCCCACTTGTTAAGAGACCAAAAGTAATGGGACAATTGGCTTCTCAGCTGTTCCATGGGCAGGTGTGTTTTATTCCCTCATTATTTCAATTACAATAAGCATATAAAAGGTCCAGAGTTCATTTCAAGTGTGCTATTTGCATTTGGAATCTGCTGCTATAAAACTCTCAAGATGAGATCCAAAGAGCTGTCACGATCAGTGAAGGAAGCCATCATTAGGCTGAAAAAAACAAAATTAAACAAATATTAGGTAGCTCATAAAACTTAACTTTTATTCAAGTCTTTATAAATAAGTCCCATTACAATGTGATTAACCTTAAAAGAGACAATACTCTCTGCCGGAGTTTCAGTTGCAAACCGCAGAGGATAAATTGAGGACCCCTCTAGGGATAGCCAAAGTATGGGGTAGAGGGAAAACAGAGAGCAGAAGGACACACTGATGGGTCTTATGCTCTATTGGTCCCTACTGCTAGCTCTGTAGGGTCTCACTACATATCTCTGAAGAGTCCCTTAGATCAATTTGGACTGCCCAGCTCCATCTAAAGAGATGAAAAAGAGGATCCTCAAAACCTCAATGGCGCTAGTAGTTGCAAATTGCACTCTTCCTCCTGAGAACAGCCTATGTTTGCAATTTCTCACTTAGTTTTATCATGAAGGCACTAGCACAATTGCTGCTGTCAGTTAAGAGTACAGAAAAAACACTTGACCGTGCACAAATGACTGGTAAATGTGCACTGAAACATTCAGAACATGTCTAACCTGGTGTTCCAGTATCAGGAGGAATTCACACAAGTCGACACGTAAATAAAGGGATATATCGAGCATATGTTGATGCTCAAAACAATGTCCCAACGCGTTTCATCTGCGTCTGCCAATTCATATTATGGCGTCCTGCATGTAGCAGAGGCCGCAGGACGCCATGGAGGACATCCGCATGACAGCTCTCTGACCTATACGTACTCAATGACGCTCAGATGAGTATCCTCTTGCTTGAGCGGTCTTCTGCCATCATTGAAGTGCTGCTCAGAACTTTGCCAATATCATCCACGCTTATATCGCTGGTGACTTGACTAGTATGAAATGTGGATGATATGCATCTTTATGCATTTTTGCACTTGACATATTATCCTGGGTTTAGAATATGTTCATCAACTTGACCCATGAGTGTGTATTAGTGTCATAACATCTTGGCATTATTTGGTTACTAATGATACCAGTCCCCTGATGAATTGGCAGACGCCGATGAAACGCGTTGGGACATTGTTTTGAGCATCAACATATGCTCGATATATCCCTTTATTTACGTGTCGACTTGTGTGAATTCCTCGTGATACTGGAACACCATGTTAGACATGTTCTGAATGTTTCAGTGCACATTTACCAGTCATTTGTGCACGGTCAAGTGTTTTTTCTGTACTCTTAACTGACAGCAGCAATTGTGCTAGTGCCTTCATGATAAAACTAAGTGAGACATTGCAAACATAGGCTGTTCTCAGGAGGAAGAGTGCGATTTACTAGCGCCATTGAGGTGTTTGAGGATCCTCTTTTTCATCTCTTTAGACGAAGCTGGGCAGTCCAAATTGATCTAAGGGACTCTTCAGGGATATGTAGTGAGACCCTACAGAGCTAGCAGTAGGGACCAATAGGGCAAGAAACCCAGCAGTGTGTCCTTCTGCTCTCTGTTTTCCCTCTACCCCTTACTTTGGCTATCCCTAGAGGGGTCCTCAATTTATCCTCTGCGGTGTGCAACTGAAACTCCGGCAGAGAGTATTGTCTCTTTTAATATTAATCACATTGTAATGGGCCTTATTTATATAGACTTGAATAAAAGTTAAGTTTTATGAGCTACCTAATATTTGTTAAATTTGTTTATTTTTTGGTTTAACTCTATTTCCAGTATCTGACTGACAAATTTGTACCTGGTTAAGTTTATTTGAAAAAAAAAACAAAACAAACCCATCAGAGAGATAGCAAAAACATTAGGCGTGGCCAAAACAACTGTTTGGAACATTCTTTAAAAGAAGGAACGCACTGGTGAGCTCAGCAACGCCAAAAGACCCGGAAGACCACGGAAAACAACTGTGGTGGATGACCGAAGAATTCTTTCCCTGGTGAAGAAAACACCCTTCACAACAGTTGGCCAGATCAAGAACACTCTACAGGAGGTAGATGTATGTGTGTCAAAGTCAACAATCAAGAGAAGAATACAGAGGGTTCACCACAAGATGTAAACCATTGGTGAGCCTCAAAAACAGGAAGGCCAGATTAGAGTTTGCCAAACGACATCTAAAAAAGCCTTCACAGTTCTGGAACAACATCCTATGGACAGATGAGACCACGATCAACTTGTACCAGAGTGATGGGAAGAGAAGAGTATGGAGAAGGAAAGGAACTGCTCATGATCCTAAGCATACCACCTTCAGCTAATTCTAGCATCAAATAGAAGGTTGACTATAGAGACAGCTGTGCTTAATTCGCTATGCGATTATATATATATTTTTTTAATAAATAGAATAATTATAATAATTATATCAAGTAATATAATTATTCTATTAAAAAAATAATAATTGCATAGCGAATTTAACACAGCTGTCTCTATAGTCAACCTTCCTATTTGATTGCTAGAATTAGCGAAGTTGACGAATAGGTTGCTAAAACGAAGATGCAGAATACTTCGTTATCTTCGCTTTGAGGAATATGACGAATACATTCGTCATATTCGCAATTCGCTAATTCTACCAAGCCAACCATAAACTTCCAGTGTCATGGAGCGTCCCCATCACCATGGGAACGTCTCCATTTACTAAAAATGTACTGTCGGATTTGAGGAATTACGTTGAAATCGCAATGCGATTAATTCAAGTTATATTAATCGCATTGCGATTTCAACTTAGAGCTGGGTTTATAATGGGTCAGCTTGCTAGAATGAACGAAGTTAACGTAATATGGAATATAGCAGCAGTGCTAAGTTGAATTCTGCAATGCGATTAATTTAACTTGAAGTAATCGCACTGCGATTTCAACTTAGCACTGCTAGTGCTATTTTATTCCATATTCGTTAATTCTAGCCTATGTAAGATAGCAGTGCTAAGTTGTAATCGTAATGCGATTAATATAACTTGAATTAATCGCATTGCGATTTTGACGTAATTCCTCAAATCCGACAGTACATTTTAGTATATGGAGACGTTCCCATGCTGATGGGGACGCTCCATGAGCACGGAAGTCGGCAGAAGGGGCAACGGCCACTGACTAGAGCAGCCAGGAAGCCTGGAATCCTTAGGACCGGTAAGAACTACTTTTGGGAAGTGGGAAAGAAAAAAATATAACTAAAAAAAAAACAAAAAAAACGAATATTCGAAATAGCGAATTTATAGCGCTATATTCGAAATATTCGCGAATTAGCAAAGTGCCGATATTCGCTAAAAAAATTCGCTATTCGAATATTCGCGCTCAACACTAGTAATAACTTCGGAAAGCTTTTACTTATCCAAGCCATTTTGAGATTGTTTTATCGTGAAGCAATGTACTTCATGATAGTCATAAGTTTGAGTCAATATATTTCACCTTTATGTATGAATATATCCCAAATTTACAAAAAAGTTAGAAACATTCGCAATTTTCAAAATTTCTATTTCTCTGCTTTTAAAACAGAAAGTGATACCTCATAAAATAATTATTACTAATAATTATTAACATTCTCCATATGTCTACTTTACAGTATGTTGGCATAATTTTGTAAATGTCATTTTATTTTTTTAGGACGTTAGAAGGTTTAGAAGTTTAGCTCACCAAATATTTGAAAACACACATATAATGTAACTTCATAATATATTGATAGAAAATCATACAACACATATCATATATCATAATTAGTAAAAATAGCAGAAGTACAAGAAAATGCTATGACAGAAATGCTCTCCAACAGGCTCTCAGGACCATATATTTAAGTCTTCAAAGGATGTACGATATCCATATATAGTGCCTGACGAAAAATGTCAGTAACTTAATTCAGGTTGAACGTAATCATCCAAATCCTATAGATCAGGGATGGTCAACCTGAGTCTCTCCAGCTGTTGCAAAACTACAACTCCCAGCATGCCCACACTGCCTACAGCTATCGGCCTACAGCAGGGCATAATGGGAGTTGTAGTTTTACAACAGCTGGAGAGCCGCAGGTTGGCCATGCCTGCTATAGATAGTATTGCACAACTCAATAAAGACAGTGCCAATAAATAATTGCATTCAAAAAGTCCCAACATGGAATAACCCTGAGAAGACCATAATAGATAATACACATAAAAAGGCAATACAAAAGTTATAAACAATTGTGCAATGTAGCATAAAAGACAAATACAGACAAGGAGCCTGGAGGGAACATGTTTTGCTTCACTTCCTCTTTTGATTTTCTATCAATAAATTATCATTATATGTGTGTTTTCAAATATTTGGTGAGCTATTGCATAGTGTCACACATATTAAATTATTTGTGGTTTGCTAATATTGGATGTTCAGGCTTAGAAGTTTAGAAGCAATGTTTCAAATTTTTGACAAAGTTTCCCAAACCACTTTTTCAAGCACCAATTCAAATATAAAGTGATTTTGAGGGGCTTACAGAATGAAAACCACCCATAAATGACCCCATTGTATTTGAAGAGACCCTGACGTACCCCTACAGTGGAAACCCTCAAAAAGTTACCCCATTTTGGAAACTACACCCCTTAAAGAATATATTAAGTGGGGTTCTGAGCACTTTGACCCCTAAGCGTTTTACTGAATTTGGAAACACTTGGCTGTGAAAATGAAAGTTTCATTTCTTCCAATAAAATGTTGCTTTAGCCCCAAATTTTTTATTTTCACAAGGGGTAGCAGGAGAAAAGCACCCCATAATTTGTTTCACACTTTCTCCTGAATACAGCAACACTCCATATTGGGTGGTAAACTGCTGTGAGGGCACATGGCAGGACTCAGAAGGGACGGAGCACTCATATGGCTTTTAGTAGCACAGATTTTGGATGGATTGGTTTACTGGGTGTCATTGGTTTTTATTTTGTAAGTAATTGTCTTATGCGGGGCAAATTTTTGTGGGATGAGTTGACATTTTCATTGGTACCATTTTTGAAGTACATAAGACTTTTTAATTGCTTAAGCCGTACATATACAAGTCATGGCCACGAGTGTTGGTACCCCTGAAAAGTTTCATAAAATGAGGTATGTCTCCCAAAAATTATTGCAATTAACCCCTTCAGTGCCAAGCCACTTTTCACCTTAAATCCCAGGCCGATTTTTGCAAATCTGACATTGGTAACTTTATGTGGTAATAACTAGTGATGAGCGGCAGGTGCCATATTAGATTTCGAAGAAATTCGCGAATATTCGAAAGAATATTCGTTTCAAATTTGTCGAAATTGAATATTCGTCATTATTCTAGTTATCGCGATTAATATGGAATTTAAATAATCGCGTATTGCGATTTTAACTTAGGCTCTTCGTTTTAGCAACCTATTCGTCAACTTCGCTAATTCTAGCAATCAAATAGGAAGGTTGACTATAGAGACAGCTGTGTTTAATTCGCTATGCGATTATATATATATTTTTTTTAATAAATAGAATAATTATAATAATTATATCAAGTAATATAATTATTCTATTAAAAAAAAAAAAAAAATTGCATAGCGAATTTAACACAGCTGTCTCTATAGTCAACCTTCCTATTTGATTGCTAGAATTAGCGAAGTTGACGAATAGGTTGCTAAAACGAAGATGTAGAATACTTCGTTATCTTCGTTTTGAGGAATATGACGAATACATTTGTCATATTCGCAATTCGCTAATTCTACCAATCCAACCATAAACTTCCGTGCTCATGGAGCGTCCCCATCACCATGGGAACGTCTCCATTTACTAAAACGTACTGTCGGATTTGAGGAATTACGTTGAAATCGCAATGCGATTAATTCAAGTTATATTAATCACATTGCGATTTCAACTTAGAGCTGGGTTTATAATGGGTCAGCTTGCTAGAATGAACGAAGTTAACGAATATGGAATATAGCAGCAGTGCTAAGTTGAATTCGCAATGTGATTAATTTAACTTGAAGTAATCGCATTGCGATTTCAACTTAGCACTGCTAGTGCTATTTTATTCCATATTCGTTAATTCTAGCCTATGTAAGATAGCAGTGCTAAGTTGTAATCGCAATGCGATTAATATAACTTGAATTAATCGCATTGCGATTTTGACGTAATTCCTCAAATCCGACAGTACATTTTAGTATATGGAGACGTTCCCATGCTGATGGGGACGCTCCATGAGCACGGAAGTCGGCAGAAGCGGCAACGGGCACTGACTAGAGCAGCCAGGAAGCCTGGAATCCTTAGGACAGGTAAGAACTACTTTTGGGAAGTGGGAAAGAAAAAATATAACTAAAAAAAAACAAAAAAAACAAATATTCGAAATAGCGAATTTATAGCGCTATATTCGAAATATTCGCGAATTAGCGAAGTGCCGATATTCGCTAAAAAAATTCGCTATTCGAATATTCGCGCTCAACACTAGTAATAACTTCGGAAAGCTTTTACTTATCCAGGCCATTTTGAGATTGTTTTATCGTGAAACAATGTAATTCATGATAGTCATAAGTTTGAGTCAATATATTTCACCTTTATTTATGAATATATCCCAAATTTACAAAAAAGTTAGAAACATTCGCAATTTTCAAAATTTCTATTTCTCTGCTTTTAAAACAGAAAGTGATACCTCATAAAATAATTAATACTTAACATTCTCCATATGTCTACTTTACAGTATGTTGGCATAATTTTGTAAATGTCATTTTATTTTTTTAGGACGTTAGAAGGCTTAGAAGTTTAGCTCACCAAATATTTGAAAACACACATATAATGTAACTTCATAATTTATTGATAGAAAATCATACAACACATATCATATATCATAATTAGTAAAAATAGCAGAAGTACAAGAAAATGCTATGACAGAAATGCTCTCCAACAGGCTCTCAGGACCATACAGTATATTTAAGTCTTCAAAGGATGTACGATATCCATATATAGTGCCTGACAAAAAATGTCAGTAACTTAATTCAGGTTGAATGTAATCATCCAAATCCTATAGATCAGGGATGGTCAACCTGAGGCTCTCCAGCTGTTGCAAAACTACAACTCCCAGCATGCCCACACTGCCTACAGCTATCGGCCTACAGCAGGGCATAATGGGAGTTGTAGTTTACAACAGCTGGAGAGCCGCAGGTTGGCCATGCCTGCTATAGATAGTATTGCACAACTCAATAAAGACAGTGCCAATAAATAATTGCATTCAAAAAGTCCCAACATGGAATAACCCTGAGAAGACCATAATAGATAATACACATAAAAGGCAATACAAAAGTTATAAACAATTGTGCAATGTAGCATAAAAAGACAAATACAGACAAAGGAGCCTGGAGGGAACATGTTTTGCCTCACTTCCTCTTTTGATTTTCTATCAATAAATTATCATTATATGTGTGTTTTCAAATATTTGGTGAGCTATTGCATAGTGTCACACATATTAAATTATTTGTGGTTTGCTAATATTGGATGTTCAGGCTTAGAAGTTTAGAAGCAATGTTTCAAATTTTTGACAAAATTTCCCAAACCACTTTTTCAAGCACCAATTCAAATATAAAGTGATTTTGAGGGGCTTACAGAATGAAAACCACCCATAAATGACCCCATTGTATTTGAAGAGACCCTGACGTACCCCTACAGTGGAAAACCTCAAAAAGTTACCCCATTTGGAAACTACACCCCTTAAAGAATATATTAAGGGGGTTCTGAGCACTTTGACCCCTAAGCGTTTCTACGGAATTTGGAAACACTTGGCTGTGAAAATGAAAAGTTTCATTTCTTCCAATAAAATGTTGCTTTAGCCCCAAATTTTTTATTTTCACAAGGGGTAGCAGGAGAAAAAGCACCCCATAATTTGTTTCACACTTTCTCCTGAATACAGCAACACTCCATATTGGGTGGTAAACTGCTGTGGGGGCACATGGCAGGACTCAGAAGGGACGGAGCACCATATGGCTTTTGTAGCACAGATTTTGATGGATTGGTTTACGGGTGTCATTGGTTTTTATTTTGTAAGTGATTGTCTTATGCGGGGGCTCATTTTTTGTGGGATGAGTTGACATTTTCATTGGTACCATTTTGGAGTACATAAGACTTTTTGATTGCTTGGTATAACACTTTTTGTGAGGCAAGGGGAAAAAATAGGCTGTTTTGGCATATATTTTTATATATTATTTACAGTATTTACCTGAGGGGGCATATAATGTGATATTTTTATAGAGCAGGTTGTTACGGACACAGCAATACCCTATTATTTTTATTTTGGGTAAAGGGGTTGTCTCACTTCAGTAAGTTGCATTTATAATGTAGGGAAAGTTAATACAAGCCACTTACTAATGTATTGTGATTGTACATATTGCATCCTTTGCCGGCTGGATTCATTTTTCCATCACATTATACATGCTCATTTCCATGGTTACAGACCACCTTGCAATCAATCAGTTGTGATCATGCTTGCACACTATAGAAAAAAAATCAGCCTCTCCGGTGGCCGGGACCATGGGAGCACACATAGGCTAGTGCTATTTCCTATATTGTGCAAGAAAAACCACCACTGATGGATTGCAGGGTGGTCTGTAACCATGGAAACTAGCAGTGTATAATGTGATAGAAAAATTAATCCAGCCAGCAAAGGAAGCAATATGGATAATAACAATATATTAGTAAGTGGCTTGCATTAACTTTCTCTACATGATAAATGCCACTTACTTAAGTGAGACAACCCTTTAAACAGTGAAAGCCCTTTTAAACAGAATAAAATCTTGTTTTTGTGTTGCCATTTTCTGAAAACCACATTTTTGGGCAATTGTCTTAGGTAAGGTCTCATTTTTGGGGGATAAAATTACAGTTTGATTAGTACCATTTTGGGGTGCATAAGGCTTTTGATCACTTGGTATTACACTTTTTGTGAGGTAAGGTGACAAAACATGTCTGTTTTGGCATAGTTTTCTTTTTTATTTACTTTACATCATTCACCGGAGGAGCCATCTCATGTGATATTTTCATAGAGCAGGTTGCTATGGATGTGGCGATCGGTTTGATTGGTACAATTTTGGGCTAAATACGTCTTTTTGATCGCTTGGTATTACACTTTTTGTGAGGCAAGGTGACAAGAAAATGTCTGTTTTGGCACTGTTTTTATATTTTTTTTTACAGCGTTTACCTGACAGGTTGGATCATGTGAAATTTTTATAGAGCCAGTCGATATAGAAGCGGCGATAACTAATATGTCTACCACTGATGAAGGGGTGATTTTTCAACTCAAAACATCTATTCCCCCCGATTGAAGAAGTATCACATCCACACATTACCCCTAACCGGGTGAGAAGTGGGGACTGCTGAAAGCAACATCTGTCCGCACGAGTAACGGCATGGCGCACTAAGGAGACCAATAACCTCTACGGGTCCACGTGCACTACTATCCGTTTGCGCGGCAACATCCGGCAAACACAGCCCTTGAGACCAGAGCAGTGATTTGCATCATAGGAGCACAGCGTCGAGGGCAGCATAACCCACTGTGTACTCTACCCCTGGTAAGACTGTTCTGTAATTGTGTGGAACATTAAGTGAAGAACTTGCGATCGCTTAATTCTATTTATGCACTATTATTGCCACTTCATCTATTGGGCATATTGCACTTCAGGACGTTATTTTTTATTTGAACAGTTTTCACTGGCATAAACTCCTGGATGGCTACTTATGTATTAATTGCATTATATGGACAATGAATTCTTGATGGCTATTAAGTAAATTTTATGGACAGTGAAGTTTTGAAGTTCTGTTGCCCACTTATTAATTATAATACAGTCTATGGACAGTGAATTCTTTGGGCAATAGCTTTATGGATACTATCATTGTATTCCTTTATATCTATTTGGCTATTGAGGTTCTAGTTTATTACTGATATACCTAGCTGCACACTATCTGATTTACCCTCGATATTATTTTTATCTTTATTTTCTTTAATAAACTATATTGGTTCCAAATATTAGAGAGTGCCCTACTATTTGTACTATTTGTGATTTCTATTGTAGATTGGGTGTTTCTATCAGTAGGTGCACCTCTATTTGATTACCTACCACTCTTGTCGCGACATTTTCCATTTTTAGCTAATATGTCTACTTTTCTCTTTTTTCCTATTCTTTACAATTTTTTTTAACTTTATTTTGGGAAAAGGACGCTTTTTTTTTACTTGAAATTTTTATTTTTTTTATTTTGTAAAACTTTATTTTTACATCTGTATCTGTATCTGTATTGTAATGCATTGGCTTTAAGATGTATTACTGTGTGTAATACTTTTACATCCTGCTTCCTGTGAGATCCAGGGAGCTGGATCTCAAAGCTCACAGGGATGGCAGCCACGATGCCTAAGAAAGGCATCGGGCTGCCATCCAAGCCATTCGGTCCCTGTCACAGCAGTGTGGGGACCTGATTGACATGCGGGACCCGTTCGGATACCGCACATGCCACGGTCAGCCCTCACCATGGCAGTGAGAGAGTTAACTTGCTGGCATCGGTTCATACAGCAGGAGTCTGGCTATCAGTCACTGCTGAACCCCTGTTGCTGATCGGGTGGGTGCATCTTCTGCGCCCGCCCGATCAGCGCGCCATCATCTGTACGGCGCTGGGATTTCAGACCCGTTCTCAGTGCCGTACATGCAGGGCCGGTGCAAAGATTCTTGACGCCCTAGGCAAGATAAAAATTGCCCCCTTATCAGATGATCTGCCCATATCATGACATCACATATGTTCCACCCCTTTCTCAGCATTTAAATTAAAAGAGAGTTATATGTTGCAATAAAGCCCTCTATTAACAATTGTGGGGAATAACTACCATAACTTAAGCCATAGCTAAAGAAACAAGCCTGTGTATTAGATTGTTCGCTTACTCAGTAAATCGCACGATTTACGCAGTGCGCTCATGCCGCCGCTACAGTACTGTAATACAATAGTATAGATCATGCTAGTGTATTACAGTACTGTAGCGGTGGCACAAAGTGCACGACATCATTGCAACCAATGATGCTGAGTGCTCCTGCTCTCTGCAGGATTCCAGGCCGAGATACCACGGACCGCTCACGGCCGTGTGCATCTGCGGCCTAACCCTCAGCATGCCCTGACAGCAACAGATTATAAGAGAATGCTGAGGATTGTAGTATCACAGGGATATAGCCTACCCAGTGGCCCCAAATGGCCAGAATGACCTCATATAAGATCTGTGACTGCTCCATCTCCCATGTTTACTGCTCCTATATCCCTGTGATACTGCAATCCTCAGCATTCTCTTATAATCTGTTGCTGAGCCTGTCAGGGCATGTTGAGGGTTATAGCTTTGCAACTCTTTAGGTCCTAGCTACTTTGACCTGAAGTTCAACCAAACCCAGACAACTTCACTAGCAGGAGGGTCATTGGTTATATTCAAACTAGCAGCATATATATGTGATTACTACACTAGTACACAGGGTAGTGCACAACATTCAGGGATAAAAATTGTTTGTGCGTGGCTACACTCTGTTACCAGACAATGATGCGCAGGTGCTCACCCAATGGCTTTCACCCTTCTACTGAAGAAGGGGACAATCCCGAAACGCGTCTGGGAATACTGACCACCTATACAAACTTTACCAGAGTCCGGACTTTGAACATACTTTATTTTGTCACCAGATAGGTGCAAGCTCCTGTATAGACAGACAATAGCAGGCGCTAGGATCCAGCAAGTACCTGCCCTCCTATCCCTCTAGTGCTCCCGTAACCTCCGGTCACGTGGGACGCCACGTTACGACCGATACCACGTGGGACGCCAGTGGTACGGAGAGGTCGCATGCAGCGGAAGCTGATCGAATCACTACACGTCGGGAAGGAGGTAAGGAGACATCGGTATAGCTATAGCGACTGTGGACCTTTGCCGTGGGAACGCATTAATTTTCTATACACTGCCAACTACTTTTCAGCCTAAACAAAGCCGCATACTTAGCGGAGTCTGTGAATGGTGCGGTGGCTGTATTGGGACTGACAATCATTATCCAATATTGAACAGTGGATTTGGTGGCAGGAGTATATTGCACCTTGTTCCAATAGTGCACGAGACATTCTATACAATTTAAGCACGGCAGCATCTTAAAGACATATTGGCAGCTGGTTAACGGTGGACTACTAGAAGCACATTGGCACACTAATCTATTTACAAACGCTAATTGAGCCACACGGCATAATTTCTGGAGTGTGAGTGAACTGTTGTGGTTTTTGGAGCAAATTTCCTTATATAACACTTTTCAAACATTGAAGTTGACACTGTTTACCACTTTTGCACAAGTTTTTTGCACTTGCTAGAAGGATGCACATATGAATTAACCTACTGTATTTATTTATGCAATTAACATACTGTATTTATTTATGTAATTTATGTTTTATTAAACTAGTAATTTTAACGTGATCTTATGACCCACTTGGAGCAGTGTGCCCCCTACTGTTTCTTTTAGTATAGTGCACAACATTATCTGAGATGCCCAAAAATGTCCAGGCTACGGAAGGGTTCCAAACGAAAGACACAGAGCCAGAACGTGGGTAGTAGAAGCATCAACTATCCTGCCAGATGTAGTAGTAGTAGTACTAGTAGTAGGTCGTTATTGTTTCTGCTGGCTTAAGAAAGGTGCAAAATTATAGTTGAGGAGCAAGATGAGGAGATTGTGGATTGGATGGCTCACTACTCCTCTCTTTGCAGTAGGATGATGTGGAGGTGACTTCAGAGTACGACTCCATGCTGCAGATCCAGGGGTCACAGCGTTCCTCCTGCTCCTCCTCCTTGCAACTCCAGAGAAGGCTTTCAGTGGAGTCCTCTCATTCTTCACTGCCCCTTCCTAGTGGGACGCCTTCTTTTTTCCTAAAATGTGGCAAGAAATCCCCACTACGCCCTATGGCAGATAGTCAAGAGAGTCTCTCTGTTGGCGACTTGTGTGAAAGCTGTGAACTTTTGTACTGCCCTGAGGAGGAGGTGGAGGAGGAGGTTGCAGACCCCAGGCATAGCCGTGTTGGTAGGGGTATTTGAATTGGGGGCAGCAACAGTGGCAGTTGGGGAAGAGCAGGGGAAGCCGAAGAACCCACCATGATATCGCACAGTCTGATAGAAGAGAAAGGGAGGTTGAGGACTCTGATAATGATTGCTTGCTGGACAGGACCTGGGAGCTGGATCAGGGTGTTGGGTGCTACATCAAAGTAGGAGGGTGATGGCGACAGCAATAAAGAGCAGAGGCCACATACCTCCCAAAGAACAGCCAGGGCCATGCCTGCTTCCGGATCTGGTGATGCTACTGACGCTGTGGGTTAGACCTAAGCCCAGCTCAGCTGCCTATACCTCTGCTTTGTGGGTATCTCCTGTCTGGCATTTATTCTCCACATTGCCAGAAGACAAAGTATTGCCTTGTGCAAGCTGTGCAAGAGCAAAATAAGACATGGGCAGGCAAACAAAAACGTATGCACCACAGCTCTATTGAACCACATGAAGTGGCATCTTTGCATCCTTTGGGAAAACAGAGGTAGCAGCCAGCCATTGCAGCAGGAGTTCCCTCCTTCTCCCCTTCCCCTTGGCCCAGCCAGGCTACATCCACGAGCAGAACAGTGTCTTTCACATTGTCATCATCCTTTCTCCTTCTCCCACTCAGACTACTCCTCCTCCATTGTCAGCCATCGATAATCGTATGCATGGCCAGAAAACAACTCTACGTGCCTAGCAATCCAATAGTTCATAAGTAGTGATGAGCGGCAGGGGCAATATTCGAATTCACAATATTTAGCAAATATTTGGGTGAATATTCGTCATAAATTCCCAAATTCGAGAATTCGCCATTATTTTCTTGATTGTAAAAATCGGCAACGTAATATGCGTGCATTGCGTGCGCAATACAGGCGTGGTCATTTTTGCTACATTTTTCAAGCTACTAGAAGTTTCCTGAGACTGGAGAAAATGGTTGGCATGGCAGAACATTACAATAGCTTTATATGAAGATAGAGTGCTCCAATATATTCGTGATTGCGCGAATCGGCAATTAATGATGCGCATATTTTGGTACAATACGTGCAACTTCACATTTAAGCAGGTCTGACTACATATTACTGATTGGTGCACTAATTATTGCTGTGAACTTGTGACATCACAGCACTATGTCTGTAGCATGTATGTATGGACAGCAGAATCATCTATCCCACTACCTAACACCCTGCACTGGAATCAGCTACACTATATCACAATCTAACCTATACTGACTATCTCCCATTAACTATCTGTAATTTATATATGAGCTAACTAACTAACTATCTAATGTAATGACACAGCAAAGCACAGAGCACAGCAATGACACTGCTGTCTCTCTCAGAACTTCAAAAAACTGCAAAAAATGGCTGCTGGGGAGGTTCTTATATAGTAAGGGGTAGGCAAATTTCCTATTGGGTGCTAAGGATGTTGCTAAGCTCAGACAAAGACATTGCAGTCTTCTCATTGGCCCACAAGTAAGAAGCAGGGAGGGATCATAGGTTTAGATGAAAAAAAAATCTAGAATATTCGGGAACACAAATATATAGCACTATGTTCTAAATCTTCGAGATATAGAAATGGAGATATTCGGGATAAAAATTTGCAATTCGAACAATCGCGCCCAACACTATTTATAAGCTTAATTCACACTTGGCCAAGTTGCTGGTGGTGCAGTTGCCGCCATACCATTTAGATGAGTCTGTTGCCTTTAGAGAGCTAGTTGTGTGCGATCAGCCTTCCTGGAAGATTCCTAGCCAGCATTATCTCTTCAAAAAAAAACATCCCTGCCTTGGACTCTCCCATGGCGGACAACGTGGGTGGCTCCCTGCACTTCTCGCTGTGTGGCAAGGTTCACACCATGTTTGACACCTGGAGCAGCTCTTACAGGCAGGGACAGTACATGTCTTTCAGAGCCCACCGAGTCAATATTTTTCTGGAAGCAGCAAGGCAGGACCCCAATAATGTGGCTGGGTCCTTTTGATCCCCCATGATTGTGTCATCCTGGCTTCCACACCAGGCACTTCTCCTCCTCCTCCATGGATTCATTCCCGTCCCCAATAGCAGCTGGCCTTCCAATTAGATGTGTCAGGTCAAATATTGCCATGCCATGTTGGAGCTGATAGTCTTGGGAGAGAGTAGCCACACCAGAGAGCAGTTGTTCAAGTATATCAGGCAGCAAGCTTTTTCCCGGCTGTCACCCTGCTGACTCAAACTGTGCCTGGCCGCCCTGAACCTGGGCAAAATAACACATGCTCCCTGCATGTCCCACATTATCAACCTAATGGTGGCAGCATTTTCTAAATAAGTACACTTACTTGCACAAGTGGCTGGCAAAGGCCAGGAGACTGTCAGAGCACTTCAGCCACTCTTATGTGGCAATAAACTTTCTTCAGGACCTGCAGCGACAGAATGACCTTTACTACACCAGTTAATCCACGACATGCGAATTTGCTGGAATTCAACATTGCACATGCTGGAGCATCTGTACGAGCAGCGGAAAGCCATGAACGATTTTTTCATGCACCAGGCAGCCTCAACAGCAGGCATCATGTGTTGCTTTGAGGTCAGGCAGTAGCAGCTCATCCAAGACAGGTGCTGAAGCTCTTCGAAGAGCCCACAAATTTTGTCAGCAGGGACAACTGCACCATGAACAATGTTATCCCTCTCATATTTATCTTATAACATACGCTGACGCTCATGCAGCACGGAACCAAAAAGGAAGAAGAGAAGCTGATGCATCTGGCTGCTAGCTGTTGGGAACACACAAAGGGAGTCTGCCATGGAGGAGGAGCATGAAAAAGATGAAGAGTAGGAGCTGCCACTGCAAGAGGAGTCAGGGGTGGAGGCAAAAGAGGATTATGACACTCAATCAGCTAGTGGGGTCGTAGCTGAAAAAAAGTGGCTCCTCGGGCACGCTGGACAGAATGGCAACCTGTATGGTTGCTTGCTTATGCAGTGACAGGCATATCACATCAAGCAGTCTTATGATTATTAGATTTTTAGACCCTAGCTACCAAGGCAACATGGGAGAATGTTTTTTTTATGGCAGAAAGTAAGGACAAATTTCATTACTACCAAGAAACACTGTGCACATAGCTTGCTGCAGAGCAGACACCTGGCGCCAGCATGTCTGAAAGGGAGGCCCCTCTCTGCCCCCTCAGAATCAACCACCTCCTACAGCCACAAGCAGCAGAAGCTGAAGCAGCAGTAGCAGCAATTTCAGTCTCCTCAACAGTTTGTAGAAATAGTTAGTCGGCACTCTGTAAGAAGGTGGTGGTGCTCGTATCCTGGGTTGCCTGCCCATACATTCAAGTAGAAGAAGTGGATGAGCACTCGCTGATCCACTTCTTCTACTTAGTCTCCTCAACGTGATCGAGCAGTTTTTCCATGTGTCACGTCAGGCTGAGGTCAGCCAGCAAACTGACAGCTCCCACCTCAACACCCAGGTTCAGACCTACAGTACAGTAACTAAACTCTGGCCAGTCTCTGGTGCATACCCTGTTCCCTAGCCCCATGGATTTATGGGCAGGCAGACTGATTCTAATGAATAGACGCTTGTTGGTGGTGCTCCATCTTGTCACTGTTGATGTCTATCTGCCTAGCTTCATGTTCTGTATTGCTGCTGCGGCCTGCATCATGCTCAAATATCTCAATCGTCAGTTTATGTGTATTAATTTTTTTTATTTTTTTAGGGGGGTTCAAATTTCTTTAAACAGCATACATGTATGCGATTCATGCATCAATACTGATATTTTCTCACACCTCAGGCTGATTCCGATGAATTGCCTTCATCTTGCGGCCAGTTCCCCCTCTTTTACTATTGCTGTCTGTCTGTCTACCTAACTACCATCACATTCTGTGTGACTGCTGCTGTGGACTGCATTATGCCACTAATGCCTCAATCGTCAGTTTACATGTATTCAGTTTCCACAAATTTTCTTTTTATTTGGGGGGGCGGGGTAAATGTTTTAAGCAGCATACATGTACTTGATTCATTCATGAACAACAACATTTTCTCACAGCTCAGACGGATTCCGATAAATACACATTGTTTTGCTGGTGGTGCCCCATCTTGGCACTGTTGCTGTCTGTCTGCCTAACTACACTGACGTTTTGTATGGCTGCATGCTGTGTCCTGCATCAGCCACTAATGGCTCAATCGCCCTTTTATGTGTATACAGTTTCCACCCGGTTAAAATAAAATAACATTTTTTTGGGGGGCTTCAATATCTTGACTCAGCATATGTACTTGATTACTGCATTACAACATTTTATCACAACTCAGGCTCATTCTGATGAATACACATCACCTAGCTGCTGCTGCCTCCATCCTGTTACTGCTGAAACATGCCTACCATCATCTTCCGTAAAGCTGCTGCTGCCTCCATAATGCTGCTGACTTTCTGCCAACATGTACCATATGGATGCTGCTGCAGTCGCTGCTGTCTCAACTGCTGCTGCTCCTCACTGTTAATACCCTACTGCCAACACCATAAACGCAAAGCATCTACCGCCACTCTCACTACTATTGCCACTACTACCCATAGACAGCCTTGTATGTTCCATGATACACAATACTGCTTCTGCTGCTGCTACTGTTGCGGCCGCATGCCACTATATCTGTACAGTACCCTTTACACATCCGCACTGCTGCTGGAATATTTTTTAAGGTGCATTCCCAACTAGATACTTTTTCTTCTGACAACCCACACTTGTGTGTGTCATATTGGCAGGCATTCTAACCCTGTCAAGGCATAATTTTTGTACACTTGGTCCCTCAAGCCACATTTTTTACATTTTTTTTATCCCATTACATTGTGTGTGTGTGTGTGTGTGTATGTGTTTAAACATCATCTGCCCCTTAGAAGGTGCAATTTTGGGAAGCTTTGGAATATGAAAAAGCATAAAACATGTACTGGAGCAGTGTGTTTTTAAACACGCTATATGTTAACACTGTCAAAGGTGTGTTTACCCATAACTATGAATGTCGGTGTCTCTCAGACATCATTCACTAATACTGCCATTGGGTTCCAGAGCTTAGGGAGGGGGGAAAAAAGTTACATATTTTAACAATAAAAAAAATTGTAAATAAATGTAGAGGGGGTTATATACCAATTTTCAGAGCAATTGGAGAAATTTTGGTTCGGCCCAAACGTTTTAAACGCTTTCCAATGGCCTAATGACTATGAATGTCCTTGGTAGTAGGGTTTATCTCTGAATGGACGGCCAGCCGTGCCTACTGTGAAGGAGCCCAGCACCTCCCCCATGCTCTGAATCACCTCCTTGCTCACCTGATGTCACATAGTTGAAGCACCGTAATCTCGCGCAGGCCAGCTAGTGCATGCGCAGTTCATTCCCTGAGGCTGATGCCAGCACAGGGAGGGAACAACATGCCGGCATTCACATGCGGGCATTCTCGCGCATGCCCGAGATTACAGTGCTTCAGCTCTGTGATGTCGGAGGAGCAAGGAGGAGATTCGGAGGATGCAGGCGGTGCTGGGCTCCTTCACAGTGGGCATGGCTTGGCTCCTGAAACATTGGTAACAGCCCCTTGGGCTCCTTACTAGCCTCAGTTGCATATGTATATGCAATCTTTTTTTGATTGAATAAAAGCACTCAGAGCTATGGGAAATGTATATTGTGGACGTGCTAGCAGCTCATGTCCTCAACGCTATAGGCTCAAACTAGCTGACAAAATCCTTTTAAGTGAATGGGAGCACGAGTACAGTAAATAGCTTCATCCTCTAAACAGTCATGGAGCTTAATAGCTGCTGCACAAACTTCTGACACCATAGCAATTCTTAAACAGTTGATTGGCGATTCTGTGGGATGTTGGACATCCACCAATCAGATATTGATGGATGTCCTGAGGATAGATCTTAAAATCCTTTAAAACTTTAACTAGTAAAAATTGCTTAGAAACATATATATTCACAATGTGCAAGCACAAATGCCATACATGGGGTATAAATACATTATAAATAATTAAAATGCTAATGAATATTATCAAACCCCAATGACCATCCAGTAGTAGATAGGTAAAAAGAAAATGTTTAGGTAGGAAAGAAAGAAATTACTCGAGTGCTGACAAAACTATAAGGCTATTAAATGCCAAAGTAAAAAATATATACATATGTGTGTGTATATTGTAACGGGATTAGCTTCCGGGATCGCCGTCTCCTGGGATAGACGGGCGCTATAGGCACATAAATCACAGTCCAGTCCTCTCAAGTTTGATGCAACTGGCCTCAGCCAGTTTTATTGATGTTTTCAGGTCAAAATATAAAACAAAAACAGTTCAAGAATAAATCAAATACCTGGCCGTCTGGCCTCTACGTCTAAACAAGAATAGTTCCTCACTACATGAGACTGAGCCTTGTGCCCAGCTCCATCAACAAAACACACAGTTTGTTTTACTCACACCAGAGTTGTTCCCAGGAGCAGAGACCCCAGCTAGTGAGCTGTCTGCCCTTTTATAGCTCACCCAGGTTCCAGGTGTCACATATCCTCCCCCCCTGTTTCGACCTTGGGGTAGGAACACACTGTGCCCTTAAACAGTACACCCTGGACAGGGCATCGGCGTTTCCAAGCTGACGCCCGGGTCTATGTTCAACTGTAAAACTATAATCCTGAAGAGACATGAACCATCGGGTCACTCGCCTGTTTTTCTCACGGTTTTGGCACATCCATTTAAGAGGGGCATGCTCAGTTACAAGTTTGAATGTTCTTCCTACCAAATAATACCTGAGAGCTTCTATGGCCCACTTAATTGCAAAACACTCCTTTTCTACAACTGAGTATTTCTTCTCATGTTCATTTAACTTTTTACTCAGGTAAACTACTGGATGCTCTTCCCCATCCCTCACTTGTGACAACACAGCCCCTATGCCAACATCAGAGGCATCTGTTTGCACGATGAACTCTTTTCTAAAGTCTGGTGTGACTAACACTGGCTGGGCACATAGAGCCTGCTTCAGGTTCTTAAAGGCTTGTTCCGCCTCTGGGGTCCATTTGACCATGGTTGAATCCTTCCCTTTTGTAAGGTCTGTTAAAGGGCTCGCAATGCTAGCAAAATTTTCAATAAAACGCCTATAATAACCAGTTAAACCTAGGAATGCTTTGACTTGCTTTTTGTTCAAAGGCCTTGGCCAGTTCTGAATGGCTTCCACTTTGTTTATTTGAGGCTTTATAGCCCCTTGCCCAATCGTGTACCCCAAGTACTTTGCCTCTTCTTGCCCAATGGCACATTTCTTTGGGTTTTCTGTCAAACCCGCTTCCCTAATAGAATTCAGGACGGCTTGAACCCTGGGTAGGTGACTTTCCCAATCTGTGCTATGGACTATCACATCGTCCAAATAGGCAGCTGCATATTTACGATGTGGTCTTGAAATTTTGTCCATCATTCTCTGGAATGTGGCCGAGGCCCCATGCAAACCAAAGGGAAGGACTACATACTGAAAATGGCCATCAGGGACACTAAAGGCTGTTTTTCTTTGGCCTCATCAGTCAACGGTACTTGCCAGTAACCTTTTGTGAGATCTAATGTGGTAAAGAACCTCGCATTACCAAGCCTGTCAATCAGCTCATCCACTCGCGGCATTGGGTAAGCATCAAACTTTGAGACCATGTTCAGTTTCCTGAAGTCATTACAGAAACGTATGGTGCCATCAGGTTTGGGAACCAAGACTATAGGACTAGACCAGTCACTATTGGACTCCTCTATAATCCCTAACTGAAGCTTTGTTTGGACTTCTTGGGAAACAGCTTTACGTCTAGCCTCAGGTATTTTATAAGGCTTTTGGTTTACTCTGGCCCCTGGTTCGGTTACAATGTCATGTTTAATTATATCTGTTCGACCAGGTAGCTCAGAAAAGACATCTCTATTTTTCTGAACAAACTCCTTTGCCTCTTGAGTTTGAGATCCCGACAAGGTGTCTGCAATTTTACCTCTGGTATCTCAACGCTATTTCCCTTTTGCCAATGCTGTTAGCTGCTAACAACACCTCTCGGTCCTTCCAGGGTTTGATTAGATTCACATGATAAATTTAGTAGGGCTTACGTCTACCTGGTTGGTGAACCCGTTAATTCACTTCTCCGACCTTCTCAACTATTTCGTAAGGTCCTTGCCATTTGGCCAAAAATTTACTTTCTACTGTGGGGACAAGGACTAGTACCCTATCCCCAGGGTTGAAGTTTCTTACTCTAGCCGACCTGTTGTAAACCCGGGACTGACTCTCCTGGGCCTGCAGCAGGTGTTCTTTTACAATGGGCATTACTTTTTTTTTAATCCTTTCCTGCATTTGTGCCATGTGTTCAATCACACTTTTGTAGGGTGTAGCCTCACTCTCCCAGGTCTCTTTGGCAATATCCAGAAGACCCCGAGGGTGCCGACCATACACTAGCTCAAAGGGAGAAAATCCGGTAGATGCTTGAGGCACCTCCCGTACAGAAAACATAAGATATGGTAAAAGACAATCCCAGTCTTTACCATCCTGTGCCACCACTTTTCTGAGCATCCCTTTTAAGGTTTGATTGAACCTTTCGACTAGTCCATCTGTTTGGGGATGATAGACTGAGAGTACGCAAGTGAGTTACCTTCAACAGTTTGCACAACTCTTTTGTAATCTTTGACATAAAGGGCGTCCCCTGGTCAGTAAGTATTTCTTTAGGTATGCCCACTCTAGTAAACATCTGGAACAACTCCTTGGCTATCATCTTTGCAGAGGATTTCCATAGAGGTATTGCTTCTGGATAGCGGGTAGCATAATCAAGGACAACCAAAATGTATTAGTGACCTCTGGCAGACTTAACAAGAGGTCCCACCAAATCCATTGCAATTCTCTCAAAGGGAGTTTCAATAATTGGGAGTGGCACTAACGGACTCCTAAAGGTTGCTACCGGGTTGCGTAACTGACACTCTGGGCATGAATCACAGTATTCTTTTAAGTCTTTATGTACCCCGGGCCAATAAAACCTCTGCAAAATCCGGTCTTTGGTTTTTTCATAGGCCAAGTGCCCCCCGAGCACATGTGAATGCGCTAGATCCATCACCTTTTGGCGATGGGATTTTGGGACCACAAGTTGCTCCACAACTTGTCCATTTTTCTCATCAACTCTATATAAGAGTTCATTCTCTAAAGCAAAATGGGGAAATATTTTCTCTACCCCAGGTTCTTGAGACACCCCATTGACTACTTTTACACTTTGCCATGCATGGGTTAGTGTAGGATCCCTGAGTTGAGCTGTCCCAAAGTTGTCACTGGAGACTGGCAAATCAGGGAGTCCAGCTTCTGGGACATCATCAGTATCACCTGCAAGCACTGCTAAGGGAAACCCCTCGGTTTCACTCTGGGTCACCCCTACTGTTTGCACATTTACAGGTTCAGCCAGAGGAATAGGATCTACAGCAGACCCACTTAAACACTTATCAAGAATATTCCACATTTGCCAAAACAGAGGAAAATCACACCCCACAATGACAGTATGCATCAGACTATTTACAACCCCCACTTCATGGGTTACTTTCCCGCACGGGGTTTCAAAAGAGACTATAGCAGTGGGGTACTCTTTTGTATCACCATGTATGCAGATGACCCCCATCTGTCTCTTTTGCAGCTTCCTAGTGTCCACCAGGCTGCCATGCACAAGAGTCACTAGACTACCAGAGTCCAACAGAGCTTGCACTGAGTGTCCTTCAATCACCAAGTTGCAAGTTTATCGCTCCGTATCTGGGGTTGGCAAAGCAAAGCAGGCAGGTCCCGCAAACAATGACCTCCTTCGCCCACTGTCACACTCCATAGGCTCATCAACCAATGGACAGTTGGCAGCCACGTGGCCCAGTCCTTGACACCGCCAGCAAACAATGTTTTTGTCAGCCCCAGGCTGTTTAGGGCTAACTGGCTTAAGAGGTCGGGCTAATAGGTCAGTCTCAGTTCCAACTTTATGGCCCTCCCTCACCCCTTTAGATCAGGAACAGTCTCACCGCGATCAGCAGTCTTCTGGCTCCTTGGGGCCGGCCGAGCAGGAGAAGAAGTCTTGTAGATACTCCTCAGTGTTCAGATATCGCACAACTAGGGCGACAAGCTGATCCGCATCCCTGGGATCCGCTTGACCAACACAGCGCTGTATCCGAACTGGCAGAGCATGAACAAACCGGTCCAAGACCACTCTTTCAACCACCTGAGCGGCTATACATACCTCCGGCTGCAGCCATTTTTAGCCAGGTGGAAAAGATCATACATTTGCGACCTCACTGGTTTATCTAGTTGGAAAGTCCAGTTGTGCACTCGCTGGGCTCTGACCGCAGACGTTACACCTAAGCGAGCAAGAATTTCTGCTTTCAGTTTGTAGTACTGTCTGGCATCCTGCTCACTCAAATCAAAGTAGGCTTTCTGCGGCTCCCCACTGAGAAATGGAGCAAGGGTGTCTGCCCACTGTTCCACTGGGAGTTTCTCTCTTTCAGCGGTTCTTTCAAACACGGTGAGGTAGGTCTCCACATCATCCTCTGCGACCATTTTTTGAAGTGAAACTTGCACTCTCCTCCCCACAGAGATGGATTCCTCCCGGACTTGGGGCCTTTCAGACAGCACCTTTATCTGCTCCACCAGACTTTTATTAACTGATTGCTGTTCTCTGAGCTGAGCTTGTGTAGTCTCTATGAGCAACCGGTTAGTTTCTTGCTGGTTAGCATTCGCTTTCTGGAGCTGAATGTTAGCCTGGATCAGCTGTTTAACAACTTCCTCCATGTCTGCACTGTTTGGCTTTACAAGCACAGCAGACTTAACCCAGGACATAAAACTTGCTGGATTTTTGTGCCAGCGCAGCCTCCACCATATGTAACGGGATTAGCTTCCGGGATCGCCGTCTCCCGGGATAGACGGGCCCTATAGGCACATAAATCACAGTCCAGTCCTCTCAAGTTTGATGCAACTGGCCTCAGCCAGTTTTATTAATGTTTGCAGGTCAAAATATAAAACAAAAACAGCTCAAGAATAAATCAAATACCTGGCCGTCTCGCCGCTACGTCTAAACAAGAAGTAGTTCCTCACTACATGAGACTGAGCCTTGTGCCCAGCTCCATCAAAAAAACACACAGTTTGTTTTACTCACACCAGAGTTGTTCCCAGGAGCAGAGACCCCAGCTAGTGAGCTGTCTGCCCTTTTATAGCTCACCCAGGTTCCAGGTGATTAGTCACAGTTACCCTAAATACCTGGAGTGGATAATTGGAGCAGGGACCCACCCAACTCTCCCTGCTCCAAGCAGCCAGGCCCTTCTAACCAGGTTTTTTAACAAAAGCCTTGCAATGGGAAAACCTAGTTTTCCTTGCTGTCAATTCCCTGGCTGCTTTTAGAACGTATAAGACAGGAACCTAGGTGAAATGTAGACTCCTTCTATCACTTTCCCCATGGTCCTGTCACAATATGTATGTATATATATATATATATATATATATATATATATATATATAGTATATAGGGTATCCATACTTTTCCGCATGATATAACTCTGTGAAAGGAAAGACATGGATTTTTTTACTTCCACATTTGACCCTGGACAGTATTAAGAAACAATTGTGTTAATATACTTTGATGAAATTTTATTTTAATGTGTAAACATTTTGACAGGCAATCTCTAAACCTCGAATTTCTATAAATAAAGTTTCTTCCAAGGGACCACAATGTATTCTGAGTTTTGTCAAGTAACATTTGTTTGTGATCACTGCATTATTGGTTTTCATATCCACTTCTTATAGAATGCCATGTGTCTAAGCGTGATATTAATTGCACACTTGGTTTTAATAAACTTATTGTAAATGAAGATGTCTGATAGTTTCCTTCTGACTTATGTCCTTATTTCACTTATAAGTAATCCAACCCCCTAGATCCATAAAGGATAATGAGAATTTCTTTGTGCTAATGTATATATTATCACATTATTGTTCCTCTGTATCCTATTTGACTAAATTCTGCTTTGAGCATGCCACATATGTGTGCAAGATGAAGCTGAGTTCACATATCTTTCCAGTAAAACTCAACCCACTCAAAAATGGAAAAAACTATAGGATCAAAGAAACCAGGCTGCCACTAATGAAACCTTCCATTTTGTTGCTAAAGATAATGTCTTCCTAAAATAAGAGATTATCATAATTAGAGAGGAGCGGTGTTTCCAAAATTTCGATTCAGACACTTCGCCGGATTTTTTCAAGAAATTGAGTTCGTTCTGAATTAGTTAATCACAAAGGGCATTAAATCAGCTATATCCAAGCCAGGAGGGAGAGTGTATCTTTGTGTACATCACTGTGAATTGCAGCAACATGCATAGCTAGTCCTTTCTGATAGTGAAACAGTATGACAGGCAGGTCTTATACAGTATATAGACACATGCATCATCGTGCAGGCCACCAGAAACCCTATGTAGCTAGCCCCTAGCTAAACAAAAAAAAAAAAATCATACAGTAATCTTTAGTAAAATAAAAAAACACATTGCGCCCCTGCAAGACCTGTGTCCCAATGACTCTTTAGTGAAACAAAAGAAGGACATGGAGGCAGTGCCAATGAAGGGGTGGAGAAAAGTAAAAGCTTCTTTTCAAGCCATGTTGTGGTAGTGCAAACACATGCTTTTGAATCACTTCTATAAAATCACTGTGTATTACTAGGCTCAGTTCAAACTTCCCTTTTTTGGTCAATAACGGGTCAAAAACACAGAACATGTGCAGATCTTTTCATGATACCTTATCTGACAGTAGGATTGGCTCCTGATGTTGGCTCACCATACAGTAACTACTGGAATTTACTGACAAATTAACTGAAATTTGAACTCAGTCTTATAGGTCAAACTTAGCGTCAGGAATAAAATACTTAATCATAAAGTGGCCAAAGATTTTACTATAAAGTAATAAAGCTGTCTCATTTTATACTATCTGCAATTTCCACATAGATTGATAGATAGCCCATTCTGTTAAACACTGATTGTACTAAAGTGGAAAAGAGCTGTCTCATTTTACACTGTCTTTTGCTTACACATAAATTAATAGAGAACCTATTTTGTTAGCCACAAGCAGTGGCCCAGTCACAGACTGGGGAGAGTGTCAGCAGTAAGTTTGTGTTGACATTACTCTTTATTTTTACCTTTTTCTGATCCTTCAGAAGAACAACAAAAAATAAAATGGGTCCTCTCTTTTGAGCACCCGCCTTTACACAGTCAGTATTTGGTCAGTAATGATCAGTATTTGTTTCTAAATAGGATTGGCACTCTTATGTGGATTATAAAGTAATTTATTAAATAACTTCCTTCTAGCAGCATATAAAATATTCAATAAAACATCAAAACATCAAACAAAGCTATATAATAAAATCAAAATTAAAATGTATAGACCAAATCACAATCCGCCCAGTAGTGGATGCTATATATCACAAAATTTAATTTGTAATTTTAGGTGTATTAGTTCAAAATGGTCATTCTACAGCACATAAGTGTATGTCCAGAAAAAAAAAGTAAAATTGCGTATATTTTACCTACGGTTGTTACATATGCCCAAATTTATTGATTTAAATAGATGTCAGTTCTGAGTCCAACCTGTATATCTCAGAGGGTTTGTAGTTATTAGATCAGATCTATATCACTGATATCCCCCACCATGATATTCAGACCAGACATCTATTAATTCTAATGCTAAAAATGACAACAGTGGAAAGAATTAATTAAAATATTAATATTCACATTGTACAAAGGAGGAGTGTAGACTTGATTGTAAATCTCCTTCCTTCCTACTTATACACAGATGTACTTTGGTGTCCTTGAATAATCAATATACGGTAATTGCTGGTACCAGTAGTTCTAAATAGTGTTACTTCTATTATAGTCCACCTGTATGTTACTCCTTTGTTTCTACTTATGCGCAAATATACTTGGTTTTATCGCAGATCATCAATATGAAACACTTGCTGGTGCCAGTGGTTCTAAATAGCGGTGTTTCTATTATAGTCCACCTATATATTTTGACATTATTGCCACAGTATTTCCACCTGCATAAAAATCCTTATCCCACGTGTGTGGGCTTACCTCCAGCGTCTCTTACTGTCCGATATTGCCAGCGGAATGAGACTCCTTACCGCTCACAAGCCGACGTCCTAGCTGTGGTGTTGTCGGCGTACCTTGTGTAGTCCGTGACTGTCTCGTCACGCTTTGTATCTATCCGGAGGTCAGAGGCTCTTTAGTGGAGGCAGAGGTTTATGCAATTAAGTTGTCTTCAGGATCATTCAAGGTGGATAGTTTGTATTGTTTTCTTTTCCTAAAACAGTGCACTGTTCTCCAGCATAAAGGATAGGGTGGCAATGCAAAAATATACCTAAGCGCGTTTCGGGGACTGCTTTCCCCTTCCTCAGTGGCATCACCCTGTTCAGTATATATCCAGATTTTATAGTCCATTTAGGTGCCTGTCAATATCCGATCTGGATCAGAGAGATCCCAAAACTCTGGTCTGGAGTTTATCATGCAACATTGCTCATCTTTCCACCACTGCGGTTTTGGTGTGGTTATAATGCGTTTTTCATATAATAGTGTGTTTCTCCCGTATTTGCATCTTTGTAGTGGGGTGTGGTTTATTAACCATTATTGTCTTGGACATTTCCACATCCTACTATTGCTCTTTATGTCATCCATAAAGAACATATATTCAAAATAACACATGTTACATATCAATTAAAAATGTTTCTTTTTTTTTCTTTAGGTAAGAGTATATATATATATATATATATATATATATATATATATATATATAATATAAAATGAAAAAACCTGGCAGCACCGGGTAACTCCAAGTAGATGTGGTGCTAAGCCCAAAGGTGCGAGCAAACCAATAGTATACTGAAGAAGATGGACAGCACTCCAACGAAAATTCCAAGTGTTCTTTATTCACACAGGTGGAGAGACGACGTCTGCCTCAACAATGAACCTATTTATATATATTAGGCATATAACCCCACAGAGATATATGGGAATATTTCTATATCCATATATTCTAATTAGAAAAATGAAAAAAATAAAAAATAATGAAAAAATAAAACTTCTTTATATCGCTGGGAATGAGTTCAAATCTCATTTTCTGAAAGGATTTGTCCCTGCAGCTTTGTTTATTCTGTCTTCTAATTGGGGAGTACTACTTTAATGTGTTGCAGTAGAAAAGGGGTGCATGTGTGGGGTCGAGGAAGCGTCGCAGTGCTGGAAAACAGCCTGACATGCGACTCTGCATCGACGTCCACCCATACATCCCATAGTATTCTATAGGAATCCAAAATGTTCTATTTCGGCATTTAGGCCCCTTGGTAAAAGACTGCCAAATTCATATATCTTTCTAGATTCTGCACTTGAGAGTCTTTCAATCTGGTTACCACCTCGCCAATGTTTCTCCACCTTCTCCAGTGCCATGTACGAGAGACCCGTAGGGTCCTGATTGTGTACTTGTTTAAAATGCTTCGATAGAGAATGTTTCTCATATCCCTTATTAATGTTGTTTATATGTTCTGAAATTCTGACCCTTAAGGGTCTTTTTGTTCTACCTATATATTGTCTCGAACATGGACACTGGATTAGGTAGACAACACTGGCGGAATTACATGTGAGGAAATATTTGATATTCATGGAGTATGAGTCCTGTGTGGAAGTGGCTGTTACTGTTTTCCTAGGAAATTTTGTTTTTTTCGACATCACAGACATCTTCCACTGGGTCTCCCCATTTAAATTAGAGGAACATTTTAAATTATATGGGTTATTGTTAATCTCTGTTATGAATTTATCCAAACTTTCTTGGCCTCCACCCCAAATAAAAATAATACCATCTATGTATCACCGCCATAGGACCAGGTTCACCCCCAGTTCGGGATCTATGATGTTATGTTCCCATTGCGCAAAAAATAAATTGGCGTAACTGGGGGTGAACCTGGTACCCATGGCGGTTCCTTTTCCTTCTATTTGTACATAGAATTGGTCTCCAAAATAAAAATAATTATGTTGGAGTATAGTATTAACTCCCTCCAACACAAATTCTATCTGTTCTGAACTCCATGTTTTGTTATTGGATAGTTGTTCCTTCAGAGCCAAAATACCTTGTCTATGATCAATAACAGTGTTGAGGGACTGAACGTCCAGCGTACCCATGATCCAGTCTGCATGGGCGTCCAGTTCCTCCAATATCTCGATTATTTGTGTAGTGTCCTTTATGTATGATTTTATTATCTTTACCTGTGGCTGAAGCAATATATTGATATACTGTGACAAATTTGCCATCAAAGAGCCTATACCCAAAATAATTGGACGGCCCGGGGAATCTGTCAGGTTCTTATGGACCTTGGGTAAACAATAAAAAAATGGGTAATCTACCTGGTGTACCCATAATATAATTGCATTCTTGCTGTGTTAAAATTCCCTGTTGGAGGCCCCTGTCACAATATCGTGACAATACATCTCTAAAGTTTTCTGCAGGATCTTTTTTTATTAGTTTATATGTTGATCGATCTGACAATTGCCTAAGGCATTCCTCATTATATTGGTCCTCTCCCCCAAATTACAATTTCTCCCCACTTGTCTGCGGGACGTATAATTACTTTTTCATTTTTTTCAAACTCTTTTATGGCTTTAATTTCTCCATTTGTTAGGTTATTTCTACACCCTTTTTATCTTCAATTTTTCCAAATCTCCTTCACACTTTTTTGAAAGGATCTCAGTCCTGGGAAATTTTTTTGACTTATTTTTCAAGTTTGTGTGGATGTACTGATCTTTTTCCGTTGTTCTGTAGTCACTGGATTTTTCATTAAATATTTTTTAGACACATTTTTCTAATGAATTTTTGAATACCAATGTAGGTATCAAATTTGTTCAGTGAAGTTGAGGGTGCAAATTTTAATCCCTTGTTCAATAAAGTGACCTGTGCTGTAGTGAGTTTCGCTCCACTTAAATTAATAATATTATCTTGATTTGAGTTTAATATCGCCTCCTGTGTTCTACTTTTTCTCTTCCTCTTCGTACTTTCCACTTTTTGTGACGTGTTCCCTATGGTGAATTTCCTGTGTATTCCCTTGTCTGTGATTTGTCCAAGTGTTCTGTGACCATGAGTCCTGTTTCCCTGAGTGTGATTTCTGATGTGTTTGATTCCTTTGTTCCTGTGGAATTCTGTGTCTCAGATTGTATGGTGGTTTGTATGTGCTTGGTGTGATCCTTCTCTAAGCTGGTGATTGTGATTGTCTGTATTGTATCGTGACAAATGGTGGGGAGGGATTTGATCTAAAAAAGACTCTTGGGCCAAGGTTTCAAATCTATTCTGAGTAGGTATGTTATATCTATTTGGTTCTCTGCTTTCACTAGGTGTTTG
Source organism: Bufotes viridis (assembly GCA_033119425.1). NCBI lineage: Eukaryota > Metazoa > Chordata > Amphibia > Anura > Bufonidae > Bufotes > Bufotes viridis. The sequence continues at coordinate 119,459,273 of CM065591.1, read as the reverse complement.
ATAGGTATTATCTATCCTTGACACTTTAAAGTAGTACTCCCCAATTAGAAGACAGAATAAACAAAGCTGCAGGGACAAATCCTTTCAGAAAATGAGATTTGAACTCATTCCCAGCCATATAGGGAAGTTTTATTTTTTCATTTTTCTAATTAGAATATATGGATATAGAAATATTCCCGTGTACCTCTGTGGGGTTATATGCCTAATATATATATACTCTTAGCTAAAGAATTTATTTATTTTTTTAATTGATATGTAACGTGTTATTTTGAATATATGTTCTTTATGGATGACATAAAGAGCAATAGGAGGATGTGGAAATGTCCAAGACGATTATGGTTTATAAACGCATTATAACCGCACCAAAACCGCAGGGTTGGAAAGATAAGCAATGTTGCATGATAAACTCCAGACCGGAGTTTTGGGATCTCTCTGATCCAGATTGCATTTTGACAGGCACCTTAATGGAATATAAAATCTGGATATATACTGAACAGGGGTGATGCCTCTGAGGAAGGGGAAAGCAGTCCCCGAAACGCGTTTGGCGTATATTTTGGTGTTGCCACCTCATCCTTTATGCTGGAGAACAGTGCACTATTTTAGGAAAAGAAAACAAAACAAACTATCCACCTTGAATGATCCTGCAGAGAACTTAATTGTATAAACCTCTGCCTCCACTAAAGAGCCTCTGACCTCCGGATAGATACAACACGTGACGAGACAGCCACGGACTACACAAGGTACGCCGACAACTGCACAGCCGCGGCGCCGGCTTGTGAGCGCTAAGTAGTCTCATACCGCTGGCAATATCGGATAGCAAGAGACGTGGAGGTAAGCCCACACACGTGGGATAAGGATTCTTATGCAGGTGGAAATACTGTGGCAATAATGTCAAAATATATAGGTGGACAATAATAGAAACACCGCTATTTAGAACTAATGGTACCAGCAATTACCATACATTGATTATGCAAGGACACCAAAGTACATCTGTGTATAAGTAGGAATGAAGGAGATTTATAATCAAGTCTATACTCCTCCTTTGTACAATGTGAATATTAATATTTAATCAATTCTTTCCACTGTTGTCATTTTTAGCACTAGAATAAATAGATGTCTGGTCTGAATATCATGGTGAGATATCAGTGATATAGATCTGATTTCATAACTACAAACCATCTGAGATATCCAGGTTGGACTCAGAACTGACATCTATTTAAGTCAAGGAATTTGGGCATATGTAACAACTGTAGGTAAAATATACTCAATTTTACCGTTTTTTTCTGGACATTCACTTATGTGCTGTAGAATGACCATTTGAAAGTGCGCGTTTCAATGTACTAATACACCTAAAATCACAAAGTAAATATTTGTGATATATAGCATCCACTACTGGGCGGATCGGAGCATCAAAAATATAGGTGGAGATTATACAGCACATTTGAAAAAATTATTGTGATTTGGTCTATACATTTTAATTTTGATTTTATTATATAGCTTTGTTTGATGTTTTGATGTTTTATTTAATATTTTATATGCTGCCAGAAGGAAGTTATTTAATAAATTACTTTATAATCCATATAAGAGTGCCAATCCTATTTAGAAACATTTTTGGAACACACATTTTTGAGGGGTGAATTAAATCGGGATTAGAGCACCTGCCCTGAGAGGGTGAGAGTGATCGATTTTCAACAAATAGCAGAATGATCAGTATTTGTAAGGCAAAACAGGAGTGGGTCTAAAACAGAGATGACATGTAAAGGAAATGTTTGCATGTCTTTTGGATCCACTCCTGCTTTTGGCTTTCACATCCTGATGCAAAATACTGACCGTGTGATCGATGCCTTAAAGATGCTCCAAAGACAGGACCCATTGTGTTTTTTTTTTTATTTTACAGTTCTTCTGACGGATCAGAAGAATGGTGAAATAAATGATGATGTCAACAAGGCCAAACAGGGACACTAGTGGCTACAGGACAGACTGGTCAGGGTGGCAACAGCATGAGGCATCAACATAGTGGCCCAGTCACAGAGTGGGGAGTGTTGCAACAGAATGAGGAATCACCAAAATGGCCCAGTCACAGAGTGGGGGGGGGAGGTGGTTTCAACAGCAGTGGCAGTAGGAGAAAATGGCAGCAGAGGTAGCAGGTGTGTGTCATCATGCGGGTGGCAGCATCTGAAGCACATGGCTAGACATAACGGACCATATTTCACAATCTTCTTTTGTGACCACAAACTCCAGTCATAACATTACTGACAGAATGATCTAGTCTGATGCATTAGGCATCGGTGTGTGGAAATCCTGGCTGATCCACACCTGACTCATCTTTAGAAAGGTTAATCTCTTGACATTTTGTGTTGAAAGGCGAGTTCTCTTTGTGGTAACTATGCCTCCCATCCCCACCACACTAAACACTCACTCTGATGCCACAGTAGTCCAGGGGATCTTAGATCTGAAGTAACAGAGTGCACTACAAGTATGCCACCACCTACTCTTTGAGGTTCTGCTCTATGTGCTGCTGCTGTCTGGTTTCTTCAGTAGGTGGGTGGAGAAACGTGCTCATTAGAGACTCGAGACTCAGGTTGCTGCTAATGGAGCTGGTGTGAGCACAGAGGGTCCAGCAGTCAGACCCCCTGAGGATGGGCAGTGGCATACATAAGCAGCGATCAACTGACTACATACTGTAGGATGTCTCAATAGTAGTTGAGTTTATCATCCATCTTAGCAGGTGTTAAACAGGCTCCCATTTTTGCTTGGTAGTGAAGGTCTAACATTGTGGTGAGATAGTAGTCATCCCTCTGCCGAATAGTTATAGTGCGCCTGTCACTACGCAAGCAACTCAGCATGAATGGGGCCATTTGCACAAGGGAATCAGAGGGATACCCTGCCTCCATCTCCACTGCATACTGTCATGGTCTGTTGGGGTCATCAGCCTGGTTTTCCTCATCGCCCTCCAGATACTCATGTTCTTCCTCCTTCTCCTGTTCCTCTCCTGTACCTTGGGCAGATAAACCACCAATTTCCCCTTACAATTCTCGGGTGATAATGTCCTCGTCCTCATCCTCCTCCTCTGCCAGTTCATCCCCCACAGAACTCAGGTGGCCGCAAGATATAGGCGCCAAATATTCTGTCCCCTGGCTAGCCACATTTATCAGGATCTGCTCCAGGATATGAAGGAGTGGAATGACATCATCATCCCATAGTCTTGCCAACTGACAAATAAAGTGGCCCCTTCAAAGGGCCTGAGCAAATGGCAGGCATCATGCATGAGCTGCCACTGCCTAAAGTTGAAGTTACACAGGGGAATACTCCTGTCTGCCTGCATCATCAAGAAATCATGCAAGGCCTTCCTCTGCTCATATAGTTGATCTAACATGTGGAGCGTGGAGTTCCAACGTGTGAAAATGACACATATGATGCGATTTTGGGGAACACCATTCTGCCTTTGCAGCTCAAGAAGGGTATGTTTTGCTTTAGGAACCGCTATACAACCAGATTAAAGATGTGACTCTCCAACGCAGCGACAACAGAATTTTCTTCCCATTGGTTTTGATCTCGAGTTGGCGAGGAGACAGCCAGGATTCAATTTCTTGGTTGATGACGCTAAGAAGTTCCTCCCGATTTGACTCTGTTGGTCCAGGCTGGCGAGGTGTGACCAAAATTTTTAAGGGGTGTAGTAAACACTTTGACCCAGCAGACATTTTACAGAATTCATAATACTTGGCTATGAAAATTAAAAATTATATATATATTTTTTTTTACAAACAAATGGTGCTTTATGTCCAAACTTTCTTTTTCACAAGGGAGAACAGAAGAATATCACCCCACAATTTGCTTGCTAACTAATTTCTCCTGAGTACAGTAACACCCCATTTGTGGTTGTAAACTGTTGTTATGCCTGGGCTCAGAAGGGAAAGTGTGGCATCTGGATTTTCTAACATGGAATTTGCTGAAATCGATTTGAGAGCCATAACTTTTTTATTTTTTTGTTGAATGAGCAGTGTGTAGGCTTAGTTTTTGCAGGAAAGGCTATAGATTTTATTGGCACCATCTTGGGGTGCTTTATGATTGCCTTTTATTTCATTTTTGGGCAGGTGAAGAGGGCAAAAATTTGAATTCGGTCAATGTTTTTTATTTTTATGGAGTTCTTTATTCTACAGGTTGATTCAATTATGATGATAGCAAATTTATATAGTTTTTTCCCGTTTTACTACTTTTGTATATTATAATCCAATTTTATTAAATATCTGTTATATTTTGCATTGTCATATACTAACATCTGCAGCAATCAGAACCGCAGGGTCAGTGGGTGAGTGTGGTGGCCTGATGGGTGTACTAGTTGGTACTCACGTTTCTGAAGCTCAGGCCAGCGTGCAGTGATGAGAAGAAAGACACCGGATTCCTTTGGGACATTGTTGTGGAGGGATTTCCTGCCAGATGTTGGTTGAGGTGCCCTTGATGGTACTGGGTTTAAAGCTCAGGGAAGGCAGGGTCCCTGAGTTGTATGGCATTCATCATCTGGTTCCGCAGGGCATTGTCCACAGTGAAGTGGTCATCAGTGTGGAATTTAGCCAAAGGACGTCCACTTCTATGCCTTTTGGTGACTCTTCCAGTCTCTCTGTATCTCTGTTGCAACCTGCTGATGACACTCAATGACACTCTAAGCTCAGTGGCTACTTCCATTTGAGAACATCCTGTATAAAGCCTCGCAATGGCGAGGTACTGTTGATCACTTGTTAGGTGTCATCTTGGTTTCATGATGTCAAAATGTGAACAGCATGATGAGGAAGACTGTTTAAATACGAATTCAAATTGAACCAGGAAATTTATTGGGCGATTCATGAATCAAATACTGAATTTTGCTATTAAAGGGAATCTGTTACCAGCATATTAGCAAATTTTTTTTTTTCATGAATCCATGTGTAAAAAATTACCTTCTTTCCATATCTGTTCTTGTTTTACTTGTGTGCTTTGTCATTTCTTAAAAAAAAAAGCCTTTTTCCGATATGTAAATTAAGCTGTATTTCAGGCTGCCAGCGAGAGGTGGATCGGGGATATTTGCGGCAGAGAGAGGAGCTGGCGGGGGGGAGCACTTAGCATCGCCTCTCGAAGGCAATTTTATTTTACATCTTAGAGGCATTCTTCTTTTTCAAGTATAGGCGGGCCCGGTACATCAGGGGGGCGTTGCTGGGCACCTTGGTAAAGGAATATTGCCCCTCTGGGCTCCTTACAGCTAAATTTGCATATCGTAAAAAGATTTTTTTTAAGAAATGACAAGGCATCACAAGTAAATCAAGAACAGATATGTGAAAGAAGGTAATTTTTTACACATGGATTCATGAAAAAATTACTGAAACATTAAACAGTTGGACATGTGCATTCAAAAGTTTATATACGGTCACATTAACTTCACCTGTAAAGGTTAGAGTGCATTTTAGGTTCATCCTGAAATTTCACCCACAAGCCAAATATCCCTAACTTTTTGTGAGCAGTGTATATCTTGCTTTCATGGCTCACTCACAATTTCCAATACGAGTGTCCACACTGTCCATAGAGGAATGTGGCTCCAAATACAATTTTACGCTAAACTGCAGAACGTGAACAGGCAGCGTAGGCTAACTCCTGTCTTACATGGGTGCTAATGGAGATTATAGGCTGAGGTAACACTCTCGTCCCCACTAGTTTCTCTTAATGCTTGTCTGTTATTCCTTTTTTGAGGCCTACCTTTGGTCTGCACTCAACTCTACTTTTAGCTTACTTGCCTTCTTGGTTCAGCAGGTCCAGTACTAGCTTTAGTTAGCTGACTAGTTAGCTGTTAGCTGATATCTATATGTGGGTATCGTGCCAGCAGCGCCTACAGAAGAAGATGGACAGCACTCCAACAAAAATTCCAGGTGTTCTTTATTCAACCAAGTGGAGAGACGACGTTTCGGCTCGACAATAGAGCCTTTTTCAAGCAGCGAATATAAGTGCATGACAATCATTTATAGTGCCAAACAGGAAATACAAGCCAATCATGTGACAAACAAGGGGCGTGGTCATGATCGGATACAATTCGCAGGAAGTGATGTAAATGTGTGACCTCATATACATAATGATAAACAGTGTAGCGATAAACAATGTGAAGAATACATATTATTAAAAATCAACAGTTTGTCCCATCATGTAATAAACACGAATGTCTACTGTGGAGTGCCATGTGGAATATACATGTGCATATCAGTGCAATGATGAGGGTGCCGATATAAAATAATCCAAAACAAAACAAGAAGATGCGTCCCAGGTAGGAGAGAGGGACAGGACATACCTGAAATAGTGGATATCACACGTCAGCAAGCACCAACACCGAACATAAAAAAAGCCGAGTGTTGGTTACAAGATCGGCTCAAAACCACTTCCGGACATGCGCATTGATGAGATGCCGTCAACGCGGCCATATTACTTAAGTGCAAAAAGTCCATCGTTCAGAGCATGCGCATATAGCTCTGAGTGAATATAGGAGCCATGTTAGTAACTGGCCAAATCCCAGAAATGCCAATACTGGCCGCTGTGAAGCTTATGAGCACCAGACACTAGGTGAAAAGAGGGGACACGCCTTTTCCAAGGTATGAAACCCCTCAACTAGGGGTAACTCTATCCAATGTGCACCGCAGTGGTGATCCTGCGTGCCAATGTTTGAGCCCCAATAAGAACACCTAATCGTGTCAGTAATAACTGAATCGGGATTCTCCGCTAGGCTTAAAATAAGCTCCAAAAATAATCCATAACCATGAAAAATATGTCATACATAAAAATCAGAAACATATTGTAGTGGTGCGAGCTGGCGGAAATTCTTCAAAGGCATGTCATGTCCATTCTCCTAGGGGACGATCAAGGTAAATATCTACAAGAGAAAGAGACATAAGACAAATTAGTAAAGGTACAATAGCACATCTTATGTTCAAAATACACTACACCCAAGAGAATAGACATTCACATGGGGGGGTCAAGGGGCAAGTCAGATACTCAGTATGTATGTATAGGATTATATTCAACATTGAGTCCATGTGGTCTCAATGTGTTCAGGGTATAAATCCAAAAGGCCTCCCTCTTTTTAAGAAGGGAGACTCTATCACCTCCCCGTCTGGGGAACGTGATGTGTTCAATAATCCAACAGCGAAGGTCACGTTCAGAGTGACCCATATCGATAAAGTGTTTGGGTACGGGTAAATCCTTCTGTTTTTGCTGTATGGAGAACCTATGGTTGTTTAATCTTGTGTGTTTCTGCATGCAAGACGTAAACAGACTGTTATAGGAATTACACAAATTGTGCATACAGATCATAAAATGACATTCTGCAAATACCCATATGTATACAGGACCCCACTTCTATTACAGAGTGGGACACTGGACATCCAAAATAAAAAAAAAAAATATTTTTCTACTAACATATCTGATAGCTTAGCTTGTCTTTTGTAGGACAGACTGTACTTTTTATTGGTATCATTTTCGGTTACATAAGACTTAGTTATTGATGATATGATAATATATGATATTATGTGTTTTGGGAGGCGAGGTGACAAAAAAGCTGTTTTGCCGTAATTTTTTTTTTAGAGCTAGTTGTTATGGATGCGGTGATGCCAAATATATATTTTTTTTATATTTTAAGTATTACACAATATGAGTATTTTTTAGGAGAAAAAAAATCATGTTTTTGTGTTGCCATTTCCTTAGAGTCATATTTTTATTTTTTTTATTCTACTTTGTTCTTGTTTGGGGTCTGGTTTTTGGTGTGGTGAGGTCACATTTTCTTTCGTACCATTTTGGGGTATATTCAACTTTTTGTTGGCTTGGTATTTTGTTTTTTGGAAGATGACTAAAAGTAGCTGTTTTGGCATAATTTTTATTTATATATGTTTTATATCATTCAACTGATGGGATAGATCATGCAATATTTTTATAGAGCCAGTTGTTGCAGACGCAAGATATCAAATGTGTCTATTTTTTAATTTGTTTTTATTTTAACATTTTTGAAATAACTTAATTGGGGGAAAGGGCACTTTTTTACATGTGAAACTTTTTCTTTGTGAAACACTTTTTTATTTACATTTTTTCACACTTTGTGTCCCCATAGACCTTATGGAAACCCAAAGTGTGAAAAATTTTAATAAAGTACAAGACCCCTGGTAGACATTTAACTTCCAATTTTTAAAAAATGTATTTTACTATTGATTTCTCCTGTAACTGGGGCTGACATTGGAGCCCCATTTACAGGGGGGAATACAGCCCCAGAGAGGCTATATAGCAGTATACTATGTTGTACAGCCTCACTCCAGGGTGAATGGTAGTCTCAAGAAGACCTGGCAGCTCCTCACATGACCACTGGGCCACAACAGGAAACTGCATATTACTTCTTTAGGCTATTTTCACACTCGCGTTTGGTGTGGATCCATCATGGATCTGCACAAACGCATCCATTCAGATAATACAACCGCATGCATCCGTTCAGAATGGATCCTTTTGTATTATATTTAACATAGCCAAAACCGTTCCGTCTTGAACACCATTGAAAGTCAATGGGGGACGGATCCGTTTTCTATTTTGCCATATTGTGTCAGTGAAAACTGATCCGTCCCCATTGACTTACATTGTGTTTCAGGACGGATCCGTTTGGCTCAGTTTTGTCAGACGGACACCAAAACGCTGCAAGCAGCATTTTGGTGTCCGCCTCCAAAGCAGAATGGAGGCGGAACGGAGCCAAACTGAGCCAAACTGATGCATTCTGAGCGGATCCTTATCCATTCAGAATGCATTAGGGGCAAAACTGATCCGTTATGGACCGCTTGTGAGATCCCTGAACGGATCTCACAAACGGAAACCAAGACGCCAGTGCGAAAGTAGCCTTAGCTGTATACAGTGATCTAGAAGGCAGGGACATGGAGAGCCCTGCTGTCACCGACAGGGGGCCCCTAGCACAGCAGCTGCACAATGAGCATGCAGCCGTGATCTCTGAATGGACATTCCAAAGCGTCCATTCAAAGATAAATGTTGACCCACCAGAACCATTATAGTCTAAGGGAGGTTGGGAAGTGGTTAAAGAGCCCTTAAAACGGCTGTAGACTGCTATAGAATACTTGTGTATATGACAGATTGCATCTGGAGTTTATTAAGTTTTAAACATTAGTGTTCAAAATCATTATTTTCCAGATTTCTATTTAGTTCTTTAAAACAAACAATAGAAACTGGAGCCATCGATTGTTTGATATCACAGCATATGCAATATATTAGATAGATGTCATAAACAACACTGTGAAGTACATATGCAGAATGTATCCCATAAAGTTCAGGTCCTGGCATAAGGGTACAAGATGTCATTCGTCATTAGGCTAGACACAAGCATTGACATGTGGAGATAGATAAAATATGTTTAAGATTAAGTGTAATGTTTGGGGTATGACAAATCACCTTGGAGATATACATACAATTCATAAGCACATTGATAGACGAATGGCTCTCTGTTAAAGATTTTCAGTTTTTAATACAATCAATTGAAACCAGTTAGATGAAGACCACATTTCTAAGTAGAAACCAATGTTAATAAGATGTTGCAAAAGGAACCTGAAATCATGTTTTAATTTCCCAAAATGTGTTGGATATGTCCAAAAAAGGTCATACTCAATAAAGGACTTATCTTGGTAAGTGTGATGAAGCAGATACCAGGGACAGCAATACTCATGTGTGTATGTATTTTTTTTTGTTTAATTGACCGCTGAAAGGCCTCAGTATTAATGTCAGATGCCACGGTCAGCGATGAACGTGGCATTTGAGGGGTTCAATGACGGGGGCCGGCACGATCGCCATTCCCCGTCTTTGTGCCCGCTACATACAATGGAATGTGATTCATGACAAAGTAATTCATAACAAATCAAATTTCTTTGTGAATTTTGGCAAAGCAGCTGAATCAAATATTTGATAGCCTCACTCATCACTAGTCATCATTCTCAGATCGGCACCCTTGCCTATCAGTTGTTCACTTGAATAAGAGATGACCTGCAGTACTCCAGCCACTATTCAGTAGACGGAACCTCGTACTTCTAGCTTTAGAAACTGTACAGTTTTCAGCACCAGAGGCTGCAGTAAACAGCTGATCAGTTAGGGTGCCAGTTGTCGGACCCCCAATAATCTGATAATGATGACCTATCCTGAGAATAGGCCATCAATATCTAAGTACTGGAAAACCCCTTTAAATGAAATATAAAACACATTTGGAAGCTACTTTTAACATGGCAGCGGGACCCTATACCTAAATTCCATGTAGCTAAATTCCTATATTTGATTTAATTCTACAAAAAAAAAAATATGATTTCTTTTAATTATATTTTACCCTAATTCACATACAACTTAGACTCTTTCTGATATTTTGCTACTTATTTTCATATAAAATGTGAATCAGTAAAAATGGTAAAAGTCATTCTAAGGTCAGGGATTCAGGTTTTTTTTGCCTGAGAAAAAATTGTAAATTGTTTCATTCTGGAGTTTTGTTTGTTTTCCTTTGGATGTGATGGGGATTTCACAAAGGTTACATTTGACAGATTCTTGTCTTTTTTTAACCTCACAGAGGTCTTTATGTATCAAAGTACTCCTTTGTTTTCAGAGTGACCTCAACCTCTTTTTCATTAAAAGTGCATTTTTTGCCTTAATTTAGAACTACAGTATGAGATCATTTTATGACTTACCTTATAGATTAAATGGCTTTCAGAACATCCAGGAAAGCACATTATTCTGTGTCTCCATACTGAGTATCATAATCACTAACATTCACTGCAAACATATGAAACTAGAAATGCATGTAGAGGGAAAAAGGAGTCTGAGCGTGTGATCTTCTAAGACCACAACCACGACTTTGAAAAACAAACTTAAAATCTTGATAATAAAGTCTTAGCCTACAGTATTCCTTGCATTCATTTTAAAGGGCTTCTGTCACCCCCAAAATGCATTTTTCATCAGCTGACATTAGCTATTTGCTAATGTAAACTGATCTCAAACATACTTTTCTTACAATCCCCTGTACACCCATGACGTAATTGGCGCAGGCGCACTGAGGACGGAGCTGGTGTCCTTCACGCAGTACGCCTGTGCCGATTGAAGAATGTTACGGCGCAGGCGCGGGACTTAATGAGAAGACAGGGACAGCGGCAGGAGAGCGCTCGCTGGCCCTGTCTATCAAGAGGAGAGGGGGCATGACGGCAACTGGAGGATGCGGCGGCTACCAGCAAGTTTAGCAAATAGCTAATGTCAGCTTATGAAGAATGCATTTTGGGGGTGACAGAAGCCCTTTAAAGGGAACTTGACACCATGAAAATGTATTACAGTCTGTAGTCAGCATGTACTGTAATTGAGCAGGAGGAGCTGAGTAGACTGATATATAGAACAAGTGCACGAACCAAGTGGATAAGGGCACTCCGCCGACTTGATGCTTTCTGGATTCTGACTATGGTGAGTAGAGATGAGCGAAGTTTTGAAAAATTCTGATTTGCCGAACTTTTACAAGAAATTGTGATTTGCTCCAAATTATTTCGTCAGAAATCTCCATATATCATGTATATCCAGGCCACTCTGCCTAATCATATTCAGCCCACTTGGTGGCCCAATCTCAGTGTGAAGGCTTGGAACTTTAACTGCAGGGAGAGTGTATCGCTGTGTGCATTACATTCTTGTGCACCCACATTCATAGTTAATCTGTTCTGTAGGTACTGTGCCATCAGTATTACAGTTGTAACTTAACGCTGTCTACATCACTGTGCAGTGCACCAAGATTCATAGCTAATCCCTTCTGTTAAACAAAAAAATGCATACAGCACCCTTCAGTAAAGCAAAAAAAAAAAAAACTGTGAGCCCCTGCTGGAGCTGTGTCCAAATGGCTCCTTAGTGGAACAAAATAACGAAATAGAGACAGCGCCAAAACAGTTCTTTTAATGCACGTTGTGGCAGGTCAAACACATGCTTTTTAATCCTTCCTGTTAGGCTACTTTCACACTTGCGTTATTCTTTTCCGGCATAGAGTTCGTCAAAAGGGCTCTATGACGGAAAAGAACTGATCAGGCATATCCCAATGCATTCTGAATGGATAGAAATCCATTCAGTTTGCATCAGAATGCCTTCAGTTCAGTCACTGTTATGCTGCGGTATTATGTCCGTCCGAAATTCCTGACTAGTCGCCGGAATGCCAGATCCGGCATTAATTTACATTGACTTGTATTAGTGCCAGATCCGGCATTGCGAGACAACTGAAGGACGGATCCGTCCTGGAAAACTGTAAAAAAGAGTGCAGGACGGATCCGTCCATCCGCATGACAAGCGGAGGGACGGATCCGTTCTTGCAATGCATTTGTAGATGGGTCCGCATCCGGATCCATCTCCAAATGCTGTCAGTAAACGGCGGATCTGGCAGGCAGCTCCGACGAAGGAACTGCTTGCCGGATACAAGTGCCGCAAGTGTGAAAGTAGCCTTAGCTGTAGATTTACTGTACTTCAATATTATAAGTGACTGTTACAGTCAGGTCTAATTTATCACTGTGGACTTAACAATGCAGTGCCCTAAGATTCATGTAGTGGCCTCATAAGAGTGGGGAGGATGGGGCAGCACTGGCAGTAACAGTGACAATAGTGGCCCTATGACAGAGTGGAGAGGATGGCAGCAGTGATAGTACCAGTGATAGTAGTGGCCCCATGACAGTTTGTGGAGGAGGGGCAGCAGCAGTGGCAGTAAGGCTGTGTTCATATCACTTTTTATTTTTCCATTCTTCTGATCCATCAGATATTGAATACTGACCATGTGGAAGAGGCCTTTTGGATGCTTGCAGGACAGATGCTTGCAAAAACAGGACTGGCTCCAAAAACAGAGATAAAATGTAAAGGTCCTCCGTGTTTTGGACTTACTACTGATTTTGGCTTACAAATACTGATCAAATTCTGACCAAATACCGACTGTGTGAAAGAGGCCATACAGATGCTCAAAATACAGGATGCTTTTTTTTATTATTTTCTGTTGATCATATGGTTTAGAAGAAAATAGTGGCCCCATAACAGAGTGGGGAAGGGGGGCAGCAGCACTGTGGCATACAGCACAAGATGGTGGCAGATCACCCTTAGCAGCATAACCCAACAACAACCGTGTGATTGCAAGGCCCAGTGGCTTGCATATCCTTTCAAAAATGTAACATGTTGGGTGTTGGGTGGCAGCATCAGAATGGTAGCAGCATCACGTGGCCAGAAGTAAAGCCCGTTTTCCAGTGTGGCAGCATGCTACAGTATGATAATTAGTGGCAAAATGATCTATTCTGTTGTGTTGGGCACCGGTGTCTGGAAATCCTAGTTGATCCATGCATGATTGATCTTTAGGAGGTTATTCTGTCAACATTTTGGGAGGAAGGGCAAGATCGTAGTAACTATGCCCCCTTCCGTATTGAACACCCTCTCTGATGCCACACTACTAGCCAGGCAGGAGAGCTTGCCCATGTCAAACTTGGCCAATTGCGGCCACACTTCAAGTTTGCATAGCCAATAGTCTAGAGGATCTTGGATCATGTGTGACAGGGTACAGTCCAAGTATGCCATCACCTGCTGGTTGAGGATCTCCTGGATTTCCTACTGCTGCTGGCTGGTTTCTTCAGAAGGCGGCTAAAGAAAACTGCTCATTGTAGACAATGTCCAACTGACTACACAGCATTTCTCTATAGTAGTCCATATTTCCATCCTTCTCAGAAGATCTAAAAAATGTCCCCATTTTTGACCGGTAGCAAGCAGTGTTGTACTGGAGTGCCTAGGGCCTACCAGTAAAACTTATTTTGGGGGCCCACCGTATGGATACATTCAAATATTTCCTGTTCACACAGCAGCAAGATGCTACCAGATGATTCAATATGGGGGTCCCTGCAGCAACTTTAAGAACGTAGCTTCTGGGGAAAAGAGAATACTGGCTATCATTTCCTCAATACCTAGAAGTCATCTCAGCTATCTGATTGTGTTTAATGATAAACTGGGTAGTTTATTTAGTAATCTATCAAGTTTTTTATATGAACATAGGCTGGTAGATGTGCTGTACATTAAATATATGTATGTAGTGCAGTAAGTCTACTGAGTTATGTTATGTTCCACTTGTGCAGGGGGTGGGAGAGTAGGGGCCCAACCTGCTCAGGGACCCTTCGGGGGATTCACCTTTACCCCTGTGGGACAGTTCTAGCCTGGCAGCTATGTGGATAACCAGTAGCATCCCTCTGCGGAATCCTGACAATGTAGCTGTCACTACACAAACATAGTGCCATGGTCTGTCGGGGTCATCAGTGTCGTCTTCATCATTGCCCTCCAGCTCCTCCTGTTCTTCTCCTGTGTTGGGGCAGATAAATCACCTAGTTGTTTATAAAATTCATCGGCATTTATGTCCTCCTCTGCCAGTTTTTCTTGCTCAGGGCTCAGGTGGCCTTGAAATGTAGGTCCCATGTCTTCTGTCCCCTCGCCAATTAGCATCCCCTCCAGGATATGGTGGAGTGGAATGAAATCATTCAGCCCATAGTTCTGCTGACTGACAAATAAAGTGGCCTCCTCACCTCCTCAAAGGGCCTAAGCAAACCGCACGTGTCACTCATGAGCTGTCACTGGCTAATGTGGAAGTTACATCAGGGAGTAGATTCGTCCATCTGCAGCATTAAGAAATCGTTGACCTCCTTTCTCTGCTTGTACAGGTGGTCTAAAATATGGAGTATAAGTTCCAATGGGTGGAAACACTGCAAATCAAACGATGTTGAGGAAGAGAATGTGGCCTCTGCCGCTCAAGGAGGGTGTGTTTTGCACAGTAGGAGTGGCTGAAGTGCATGTACAGTTTCCTGGACATTTATAACAGCTCTTGCAGTTTAGTGGAAGATTTGAGGAACCGTGTGACAATGAGATTGAAAACGCGCGACATGCAGGGCACTTGGGTCAGTCCTCCCTGACGCAGCGCAGACAAAATGTTCTTCCTGGTTTCAGTAACCATGGTACCTATCTCCAGTTTGCCAGAAAACAGACAGTTTTCGATTTCTTTATTGATGACGCAGAGCAGTTCCTCCCTGATGTAGCTCAGTTCGCCAAGACTGACCAGGTGCAGAACTGTGTGAGAACACCTAGCTTTGCATAGGTGATATCCTGGAGGACCACTGTGAACTATGCATAGAGGGGAGGGTAAGGACAAGGTGGAGGATGAGGAGGCACAAGACATTCGCGCAGAAATCCCACGATTGCAACACAGAAGCGGCGTTGCCATAACCTGGCCAAGTTCCTTGTGTGCCTTATCCGGAATGACATTTATCCAGTGGGCTGTGAATAACATATATTGCCCTTTACCATAGTTACAACTCCATACATCAGCGCTGGTGTGAGATTTACCACACACAGAGGAGCCCAAGTACTGGCCCACCTTCTGATCAACATACATGTGTAGGCATGGTAAAGCTTTTTTGGAAAAGTAATGTCGGTTTGGGACTCTCCACCTTGGGTGGACACAAACCATCAGTTCTCTGAAATGTGCAACTACATGGAAAGAGAGGGACTGTAGTACCAGGTGCAAATTCAGCTTCTGCACCATTGGATGAATGCACGCATACTGTTGTCTTTTTGAAACCACCTCGGTGATCGATTGCTGTTGAAAAAGTGATGAGGAGTAGGACGAGAAGGAGGAGCATGAGGAGTAATAGACGGCATTGAAGTCAATGGGAAGGAAGCACAGCTTCCTTCTGCTGACATTGTCAAGCCCTGACTGCTGGAGAAAGGGTGCAGGCCGGTGGGAGATGCAGTGGTTGCATTAGGCTGTAACACTAAACGAGTGGGACAGCTTTACCATGCCAATTTATGGTGACGCTCAGTGGCGTAACTAGAAACAACTGGGCCCCTCATCGAAATTTTGAATGGGTCCCCTCCCCCAGCATTTCTCTCAGACCAGACCCAAAAGCCGCTCTATTCGTTTCCTACACGTATAAACTACATGTCATGTCACTGTATATAATGTCATGGTATAAAGCTGTTGAGGGGACACTGACAAAAAAAATCTTTTAGTTCTATTCCTGGGAGAGCTCCTTCTGAGTTTGGGCCCCTGGTGACGCTTCATGTGTTGACGCAGTGCTGTGGTGCCAACATTATCACCCTCGCCGTGCCTCATCTTCTGCCCACACATACCCCCACATTAACATCCCCCAGCGACTGGTGAGTATGGCATTTCCCCTCTACCACTGCATGATGCATGCCTGCCACTGCTTTTATGAACCCGTCCACTGCTAGTGTGTTCCTCACAGGTAGTCTCCGGAGTAGCAGACGGTGTACTCTTGTACGCTTTTGGCTGCAGGTCTTCCACTGCTTCCACCCTGCTGCCTTATGGGCATGCTTACACCCTGCTGTCTCACCTGCACACTTCTACCCTGGTGTCTCACAGGCATGTTGCCACCCTCGCCCACGATGATGACGATGCCCCCCCTTCATCCGGCTGCCACGATATTAGACCAACTTTTAAAACTGAGTCTGACGCACAGTAAATCTATCTGTAAAATAACAGATTAAAGAGGACCTTTCACTGGTCCACAGTTTACCAGGCAAAGGTATGTACATGGAGAGCGGCACCCAGGGATGTCCCTGCACTTACTTGTATCCCTGGGTGCCGCTCCGTTTGCCTGCTGTAGCCCCCACTACCGATGCTCGTGCTTCTCCAATTTTGCCTGGGGCGGAGACATCTTCTTTTGCCCTGGGCGTTTCCTTCTCCCAGGGCTGCAGCGCTGGCCAATCGCAGCGCTCAGCTCATATTCAGCAGCGCACAGCTCGGCAATGATACTACAGCCTGCCAGTGATGATCAATCGCTGGCAGGCTGTAGATGTAAAATAAAAAGCATCAAACATGTATATCAGATGCTGTTTTGTTAACAGCGTCTGATATACCTGCTACCTGGTCCTCTGGTTGTCCCATTTGCTAGGATCGACCACCAGAGGACCAGGTAGCTATGTAAAGTAGCACCAAGCCCCACACTACACCCCCCCCCCCATCACTTATTAACCCCTTGTTAACCCCTGATCACCCCATATAGACTCCCTGATCACCCCCCTGTCACTGATCACCCCCCTGTAAGGCTCCATTCACATGACAATATGTGTTTTGCGGATCCACGTTAGCGCCCAGCCCACCGCACCGCAGTCACTGATTTGGGCAGAGATTTTTTCATCCACATTGATCGATGCGAATGAAGAAATCTGTACCGTTCATTTTTTTCAGCCCAGAGGCTGAACGGAAAAAAAAAATCTCATTACCAGTATGCTCAATATAAGGAGAATAGCAATTTTTTTTTCTGTGAACTCGCCATGCCACTCACGGAATACCTTGGGGTGTCTTCTTTCCACAATGGGGTCACTTGTGGGGTATTTATACTGCCCTGGCATTTTAGGGGCCCTAAAGCGTGAGAATCCAAATGCATAAAAATGCCCCAGAAAGTGTCATTTTCCGCTAACTTGTGAAAAAAAATGAAATGATACATGAACACACCATGCCCCTCCGCGAATACTTTGGGGTGTCTTCTTTCTAAAATTGTGTCATTTGGGGGGTATTTATACTATCCTGGCATTCTAGCACCTGAAGAAACATGACAGGTGCTCAGAAAGTCAGAGCTGCTTCAAAATGCGGAAATTCACTTTTTTGCACCATAGTTTGTA
>CM065591.1:119401005-119441073 GCA_033119425.1 Bufotes viridis | reverse complement strand
CCCTCTCAAATGGGGCTCCAATGTCAGCCCCAGTTACAGGAGAAATCAATAGTAAAATACATTTTTTAAAAATTGGAAGTTAAATGTCTACCAGGGGTCTTGTACTTATTAAATTTTTTTCACACTTTGGGTTTCCATAAGGTGCTATGGGGACACAAAGTGTGAAAAATGTAAATAAAAGTGTTTCACAAAGAAAAGTTTCACATGTAAAAAGTGCCCTTTCCCCAATTAAGTTATTTCAAAATGTTAAAAATAAAAACAAATTAAAAAATAGACACATTTGATATCTTGCGTCTGCAACAACTGGCTCTATAAAAATATTGCATGATCTATCCCATCAGTTGAATGATATAAACATATATAAATAAAAATTATGCCAAAACAGCTACTTTTAGTTATCTTCCAAAAACAAAATACCAAGCCAACAAAAGTTGAATATACCCCAAAATGAGTACGTAAAGAAATGTGACCTCACCACACCAAAAACCAGACCCCAAACAAGAACAAAGCAGAATAAAAATAAAAATATGACTCTAAGGAAATGGCAACACAAAAACATGATTTTTTCTCCTAAAAATACTCATATTGTGTAATACTTAAAATATAAAAAAATATATATTTGGCATCACTGTATCCATAACAACTAGCTCTAAAAAAAAATTACGCAAAACAGCTTTTGTCACCTCGCCTCCCAAAACACATAATATCATATATTATCATCATCAACAACTAAGTCTTATGTAACCGAAAATGATACCAATAAAGTACAGTCTGTCCTACAAAAGACAAGCTAAGCTATCAGATATCTATGTTGGTAGAACATTTTTTTTTTTTATTTTGGACGTCCCGTGTCCCACTCTGTAATAGAAGTGGGGTCCTGTATACATATGGGTATTTGCAGAATGTCATTTTATGATCTGTATGCACAATTTGTGTAATTCCTATAACAGTCTGTTTACGTCTTGCATGCAGAAACACACAAGATTAAACAACCATAGGTTCTCCATACAGCAAAAACAGAAGGATTTACCCGTACCCAAACACTTTATCGATATGGGTCACTCTGAACGTGACCTTCGCTGTTGGATCATTGAACATATCACGTTCCCCAGACGGGGGGGTGATAGAGTCTCCCTTCTTAAAAAGAGGGAGGCCTTTTGGATTTATACCCTGAACACATTGAGACCACATGGTCTCAATGTTGAATATAATCCTATACATACATACTGAGTATCTGACTTGCCCCTTGACCCTCCCATGTGAATATCTGTTCTCTTGGGTGTAGTGTATTTTGAACATAAGATGTGCTATTGTACCTTTACAAATTTAGCTTATGTTTCTTTCTCTTGTAGATATTTACCTTGATCGTCCCCTAGGAAAATGGACATGACATGCCTTTGAAGAATTTCCGCCAGCTCGCACCACTATAATATGTTTTAGATTTTTATGTATGACAGCGCACAGTTTTCATGGTTATGGATTATTTTTGGAGCTCATTTTAAGCCTAGCGGAGAATCCCAAATCAGTCATTACTGACACGATTAGGTGTTCTTAGTGGGGCTCAAACATTGGCACGCAGGATCACCACTGCGGTGCACTTTGGATAGAGTCACCCCTAGTTGAGGGGTTTCATATCTTGGAAAAGGCGTGTCCCCTCTTTTCGCCTAGTGTCTGGTGCTTATAAGCTTCACAGCAGCCAGTATTGGCATTTCTGGCATCTTGCCAGCTACTAACATGGCTCCTGTATTCACTCAGCGCTATATGCACATGCTCTGAACTAAATGGATTTTTGCCTTAGCAGTAATATGGCGCGTTGACCATTTCATCAATCGCATGTCTGGAAGTGGTTTGAGCCGATCTTGTAACCAACACTCGGCTTTTTTATATGTTCGGTGTTGGTGCGTGCTGACGTTTAGTATCCACTATTTCAGGTATGTCCTGTCCCTCTCTCCTACCTGGGACGCATCTTTCTTTTTTGTTTTGGATTATTTTATATCGGCACCCTCATCATCGCACTTATATGCACATGTATATTCCACATGGCACTCTACAGTAGATATTCGTGTTTATTACATGATGGGACAAACTGTTGATTTTTAATAGTATGTATTCTCCACATTGTTTATCATCACGTTATGTATATGAGGTCACACATTTACATCACTTCCTGTGAATTGTATCCGATCATGACCACGCCCCTTGTTTGTCACATGATTGGCTTGTATTTCCTGTTTGGCACTATAAATGATTGTCATGCACTTATGTTCATTGCTTGAAAAAGGCTCTATTGTCGAGCCGAAACGTCGTCTCTCCACTTGGTTGAATAAAGAACACCTGGAATTTTTGTTGGAGTGCTGTCCATCTTCTTCAGTGCGCTGCTGGCACGATACCCACATATAGATATCAGCTAACTAGTCAGCTAACTAAAGCTAGGACTGGACCTGATGAACCAAGAAGGCAAGTAAGCTAAAAGTAGAGTTGAGTGCAGACCAAAGGTAGGCCTCAAAAAAGGAATAACAGACAAGCATTAAGATAAACTAGTGGGGACGAGAGTGTTACCTCAGCCTATAATCTCCATTAGCACCCATGTAAGACAGGAGTTAGCCTACGCTGCCTGTTCACGTTCTGCAGTTTAGCGTAAAATTGTATTTGGAGCCACATTCCTCTATGGACAGTGTGGACACTCGTATTGGAAATTGTGAGTGAGCCATGAAAGCAAGATATACACTGCTCACAAAAAGTTAGGGATATTTGGCTTGTGGGTGAAATTTCAGGATGAACCTAAAATGCACTCTAACCTTTACAGGTGAAGTTAATGTGACCGTATATAAACTTTTGAATGCACATGTCCAACTGTTTAATGTTTCAGTAATTTTTTCATGAATCCATGTGTAAAAAATTACCTTCTTTCCATATCTGTTCTTGATTTACTTGTGTGCCTTGTCATTTCTTAAAAAAAAATCTTTTTACGATATGCAAATTTAGCTGTAAGGAGCCCAGAGGGGCAATATTCCTTTACCAAGGTGCCCAGAAATGCCCCCCTGATGTACTGGGCCCGCCTATATTTGAAAAAGAAGAATGCCTCTAAGATGTAAAATAAAATTGCCTTCGAGAGGCAATGCTAAGTGCTCCCCCGCCAGCTCCTCTCTCTGCCGCAAATATCCCCGATCCACCTCTCGCTGGCAGCCTGAAATACAGCTTAATTTACATATTGGAAAAAGCATTTTTTTTTTTAAGAAATGACAAGGCACACAAGTAAAACAAGAACAGATATGGAAAGAAGGTAATTTTTTACACATGGATTAATGAAAAAAAAAATAGCTAATATGCTGGTAACAGATTCCTTTTAAAAGCAAAATTCAGTATTTGATTCATGAATCGCCCAATAAATTTCCTGGTTCAATTTGAATTCGTATTTAAACAGTCTTCCTCATCATGCTGTTCACATTTTGACATCATGAAACCAAGATGACACCTAACAAGTGATCAACAGTACCTCGCCATTGCGAGGCTTTAAGCAGGATGTTCTCAGATGGAAGTAGCCACTGAGCTTAGAGTGTCATTGAGTGTCATCAGCAGGTTGCAACAGAGATACGAGAGACTGGAAGAGTCACCAAAAGGCATAGAAGTGGACGTCCTTTGATCACATAGACAGAATTCAAATTTTTGCCCTCTTCACCTGCCCAAAAATGAAATAAAAGGCAATCATAAAGCACCCCAATATGGTGCCAATAAAATCTATAGCCTTTACTGCAAAAACTACACACTGCTCATTCAACAAAAAAATAAAAAAGTTATGGCTCTCAAATCGATTTCAGCAAATTCCATGTTAGAAAATCCAGATGCCACACTTTCCCTTCTGAGCCCAGACATAACAACAGTTTACAACCACAAATGGGGTGTTACTGTACTCAAGAGAAATTAGTTAGCAAGCAAATTGTGGGGTGATATTCTTCTGTTCTCCCTTGTGAAAAAGAAAGTTTGGGCATAAAGCACTATTTGTTTGTAAAAAAAAAAATAATATATAATGTTTAATTTTCATAGCCAAGTATTATGAATTCTGTGAAATGTATGCACGGTCAAAGTGTTTACTACACCCCTTAAAAATTTTGGTCACACCTCGCCAGCCTGGACCAACAGAGTCAAATCGGGAGGAACTTCTTAGCGTCATCAACCAAGAAATTGAATCCTGGCTGTCTCCTCGCCAACTCGAGATCAAAACCAATGGGAAGAACATTCTGTTGACACTGCGTTGGAGAGTCACATCTTTAATCTGGTTGTATAGCGGTTCCTAAAGCAAAACATACCCTTCTTGAGCTGCAAAGGCAGAATGGTGTTCCCCAAAATCGCATCATATGTGTCATTTTCACACGTTGGAACTCCACTCTCCACATGTTATATCAACTATATGAACAGAGGAAGGCCTTGAATGATTTCTTGATGATGCAGGCAGACAGGAGTATTCCCCTGTGTAACTTCAACTTTAGGCAGTGGCAGTCCATGCATGATGCCTGCCATTTGCTCAGGCCCTTTGAAGGGGCCACTTTATTTGTCAGTTGGCAAGACTATGGGATGATGATGTCATTCCACTCCTTCATATCCTGGAGCAGATCCTGATAAATGTGGCTAGCCAGAGGACAGAATATTTGGCTCCTATATCTTGCGGCCACCTGAGTTCTGTGGGGGATGAACTGGCAGAGGAGGAGGATGAGGACGAGGACATTATCACCCGAGAATTGTAAGGAGAAATTGGTGGTTTATCTGCCCAAGGTACAGGAGAGGAACAGGAGAAGGAGGAAGAACATGAGTAGCTGGAGGGCGATGAGGAAAACCAGGCAGATGACCCCAACAGACCATGACAGTATGCAGTGGAGATGGAGGCAGGGTATCCCTCTGATTCCCTTGTGCAAATAGCCCCATTCAGTTGCTTGCGTAGTGACAGGCGCACTATAACTATTCAGCAGAGGGATGACTACTATCTCACCACAATGTTAGACCTTCACTACCGAGCAAAAATGGGAGCCTGTTTAACACCTGCTAAGATGGATGATAAACTCAACTACTATTGAGACATCCTACAGCATGTAGTCAGTTGATCGCTGCTTATGTATGCCACTGCTCATCCTCAGGGGGTCTGACTGCTGGACCCTCTGTGCTCACACCAGCTCCATTAGCAGCAACCTCTCGAGTCTCTAATGAGCACGTTTCTCCACCCACCTACTGAAGAAACCAGACAGCAGCAGCACATAGAGCAGAACCTCAAATAGTAGGTGGTGGCATACTTGTTGTGCACTCTTAACTCAGATCTAAGATCCCCTGGACTACTGTGGCATCAGAGTGGGTGTTTAGTGTGGTGGGGATGGGAGGCATAGTTACCACAAAGAGAACTCGCCTTTCAACACAAAATGTCAAGAGATTAACCTTTCTAAAGATGAGTCAGGTGTGGATCAGCCAGGATTTCCACACACCGATGCCTAATGCATCAGACTAGATCATTCTGTCAGTAATGTTATGACTGGAGTTTGTGGTCACAAAAGAAGATTGTGAAATATTGTCCCTTATGTCTAGCCATGTGCTTCAGATGCTGCCACCCGCATGATGACACACACCTGCTACCTCTGCTGCCATTTTCTCCTACTGCCACTGCTGTTGAAACCACCTCCCCCCCCCCACTCTGTGACTGGGCCATTTTGGTGATTCCTCATTCTGTTGCAACACTCCCCACTCTGTGACTGGGCCACTATGTTGATGCCTCATGCTGTTGCCACGCTGACCAGTCTGTCCTGTAGCCACTAGTGTCCCTGTTTGGCCTTGTTGACATCATCATTTATTTCACCATTCTTCTGATCCGTCAGAAGAACTGTAAAATAAAAATAAAAACACAATGGGTCCTGTCTTTGGAGCATCTTTAAGGCCTCGATCACACGGTCAGTATTTTGCATCAGGATGTGAAAGCCAAAAGCAGGAGTGGATCCAAAAGACATGCAAACATTTCCTTTACATGTCATCTCTGTTTTAGACCCACTCCTGTTTTGCCTTACAAATACTGATCATTCTGCTATTTGTTGAAAATCGATCACTCTCACCCTCTCAGGGCAGGTGCTCTAATCCCGATTTAATTCACCCCTCAAAAATGTGTGTTCCAAAAATGTTTCTAAATAGGATTGGCACTCTTATATGGATTATAAAGTAATTTATTAAATAACTTCCTTCTGGCAGCATATAAAATATTAAATAAAACATCAAAACATCAAACAAAGCTATATAATAAAATCAAAATTAAAATGTATAGACCAAATCACAATATTTTTTTCAAATGTGCTGTATAATCTCCACCTATATTTTTGATGCTCCGATCCGCCCAGTAGTGGATGCTATATATCACAAAATTTACTTTGTGATTTTAGGTGTATTAGTACATTGAAATGCGCACTTTCAAATGGTCATTCTACGGCACATTGGTGAATATCCAGAAAAAAACTGTAAAATTGAGTATATTTTACCTACAGTTGTTACATATGCCCAAATTCATTGACTTAAATAGATGTCAGTTCTGAGTCCAACCTGGATATCTCAGATGGTTTGTAGTTATGAAATCAGATCTATATCACTGATATCTCACCATGATATTCAGACCAGACATCAATTTATTCTAGTGCTAAAAATGACAACAGTGGAAAGAATTGATTAAATATTAATATTTACATTGTACAAAGGAGGAGTATAGACTTGATTATAAATCTCCTTCATTCCTACTTATACACAGATGTACTTTGGTGTCCTTGCATAATCAATATATGGTAATTGCTGGTACCAGTAGTTCTAAATAGCGGTGTTTCTATTATAGTCCACCTATATATTTTGACATTATTGCCACAGTATTTCCACCTGCATAAGAATCCTTATCCCACGTGTGTGGGCTTACCTCCACGTCTCTTGCTGTCCGATATTGCCAGCGGTATGAGACTACTTACCGCTCACAAGCCGGCGTCCCGGCTATGCAGTTGTCGGTGTACCTTGTGTAGTCCGTGGCTGTCTCGTCACGTGTTGTATCTATCCGGAGGTCAGAGGCTCTTTAGTGGAGGCAGAGGTTTATACAATCAAGTTCTCTGCAGGATCATTCAAGGTGGATAGTTTGTATTGTTTTCTTTTCCTAAAATAGTGCACTGTTCTCCAGCATAAAGGAAAGGGTGGCAACACCAAAATATATGCCAAACGCGTTTCGGGGACTGCTTTCCCCTTCCTCAGTGGCATCACCCCTGTTCAGTATATATCCAGATTTTATATTCCATTAAGGTGCCTGTCAAAATACAATCTGGATCAGAGAGATCCCAAAACTCCGGTCTGGAGTTTATCATGCAACATTGCTTATCTTTCCAACCCTGCGGTTTTGGTGCGGTTATAATGCGTTTATAAACCATTATCGTCTTGGACATTTCCACATCCTCCTATCACTCTTTATGTCATCCATAAAGAACATATATTCAAAATAACACGTTACATATCAATTTAAAAAAAAAATTATTTTTCTTTAGCTAAAGTATATATATATTAGGCATATAACCCCAAAGAGGTACACGGGAATATTTCTATATCCATATATTCTAATTAGAAAAATGAAAAAATAAAACTTCCCTATATGGCTGGGAATGAGTTCAAATCTCATTTTCTGAAAGGATTTGTCCCTGCAGCTTTGTTTATTCTGTCTTCTAATTGGGGAGTACTACTTTAATGTGTCAAGGATAGATAATACCTATCAAACACCTAGTGAGAGCAGAGAACCAAATAGATATAACATACCTACTCAGAATTGATTTGAAACCTTGGCCCAAGAGTCTTTTTTAGATCAAACCCCTCCCCACCATTTGTCACGATACAATACAGACAATCACAATCACCAGCTCAGAGAAGGATCACACCAAGCACATACAAACCACCATACAATCTGAGACACAGAATTCCACAGGAACAAAGGAATCAAACACATCAGAAATCACACTCAGGGAAACACGACTCACGGTCACAGAACACTTGGACAAATCACAGACAAGGGAATACACAGGAAATTCACCATAGGGAACACGTCACAAAAAGTGGAAAGTACGAAGAGGAAAGAGAAAAAGTAGAACACAGGAGGCGATATTAAACTCAAATCAAGATAATATTATTAATTTAAGTGGAACGAAACTCACTACAGCACAGGTCACTTTATTGAACAAGGGATTAAAATTTGCACCCTCAACTTCACTGAACAAATTTGATACCTACATTGGTATTCAAAAATTCATTAGAAAAATGTGTCTAAAAAAATATTTAATGAAAAATCCAGTGACTACAGAACAACGGAAAAAAGATCAGTACATCCACACAAACTTGAAAAATAAGTCAAAAAAATTTCCCAGGACTGAGATCCTTTCAAAAAAGTGTGAAGGGAGATTTGGAAAAATTGAAGATAAAAAAGGGTGTAGAAATAACCTAACAAATGGAGAAATTAAAGCCATAAAAGAGTTTGAAAAAAAATGAAAAAGTAATTATACGTCCCGCAGACAAGTGGGGAGAAATTGTAATTTGGGGAGAGGACCAATATAATGAGGAATGCCTTAGGCAATTGTCAGATCAATCAACATATAAACCAATAAAAAAAGATCCTGCAGAAAACTTTAGTGATGTATTGTCACGATATTGTGACAGGGGCCTCCAACAGGGAATTTTAACACAGCAAGAATGCAATTATATTATGGGTACACCAGGTAGATAACCCATTTTTTATTGTTTACTCAAGGTCCATAAGAACCTGACAGATTCCCCAGGCCGTCCAATTATTTTGGGTATAGGCTCTTTGATGGCAAATCTGTCACAGTATATCAATATATTGCTTCAGCCACAGGTAAAGATAATAAAATCATACATAAAGGACACTACACAAATAATCGGGATATTGGAGGAACTGGACGCCCATGCAGACTGGATCATGGGTACGCTGGACGTTCAGTCCCTCTACACTGTTATTGATCATAGACAAGGTATTTTGGCTCTGAAGGAACAACTATCCAATAACAAAACATGGAGCTCAGAACAGATAGAATTTGTGTTGGAGGGAGTTAATCCTATACTCCAACATAATTATTTTTATTTTGGAGACCAATTCTATGTACAAATAAAAGGAACCGCCATGGGTACCAGGTTCGCCCCCAGTTACGCCAATTTATTTTTTCTGCAATGGGGGTGAACCTGGTCCTATGGCGGTGATACATAGACGGTATTATTTTTATTTGGGGTGGAGGCCAAGAAAGTTTAGATAAATTCATAACAGAGATTAACAATAACCCATATAATTTAAAATGTTCCTCTAATTTAAATGGGGAGACCCAGTGGAAGATGTCTGGGATGTCGAAAAACAAAATTTCCTAGGAAAACAGTAACAGCCACTTTCACACAGGACTCATACTCCATGAATATCAAATATTTCCTCACATGTAATTCCGCCAGTGTTGTCTACCTAATCCAGTGTCCATGTTCAAGACAATATATAGGTAGAACAAAAAGACCCTTAAGGGTCAGAATTTCAGAACATATAAACAACATTAATAAGGGATATGAGAAACATTCTCTATCGAAGCATTTTAAACAAGTACACAATCAGGACCCTACGGGTCTCTCGTACATGGCACTGGAAAAGGTGGAGAAACATTGGCAAGTTGGTAACCAGATTGAAAGACTCTCAAGTGCAGAATCTAGAAAGATATATGAATTTGGCAGTCTTTTACCAAGGGGCCTAAATGCCGAAATAGAACATTTTGGATTCCTATAGAATACTACGGGATGTATGGGTGGACGTCGATGCAGAGTCGCATGTCAGGCTGTTTTCCAGCACTGCGACGCTTCCTCGACCCCACACATGCACCCCTTTTCTACTGCAACACATTAAAGTAGTACTCCCCAATTAGAAGACAGAATAAACAAAGCTGCAGGGACAAATCCTTTCAGAAAATGAGATTTGAATTCATTCCCAGCGATATAGAGGTTTTATTTTTTCATTATTTTTTATTTTTTTTCATTTTTCTAATTAGAATATATGGATATAGAAATATTCCCATATATCTCTGTGGGGTTATATGCCTAATATATATAAAAAGGCTCTATTGTCGAGCCGAAACGTCGTCTCTCCACCTGTGTGAATAAAGAACACTTGGAATTTTCGTTGGAGTGCTGTCCATCTTCTTCAGTATACTATTGGTTTGCTCGCACCTTTGGGCTTAGCACCCACATCTACTTGGAGTTACCCGGTGCTGCCAGGTTTTTTCATTTTATATTATATATATATATATATATATATATATATATATATATATATATACTCTTACCTAAAGAAAAAAAAAGAAACATTTTTAATTGATATGTAACATGTGTTATTTTGAATATATGTTCTTTATGGATGACATAAAGAGCGATAGTACAATGTGGAAATGTCCAAGACAATAATGGTTAATAAACCACACCCCCACTACAAAGATGCAAATACGGGGAAAAAAACACACTATTATATGAAAAAACGCATTATAACCACACCAAAACCGCAGTGGTGGAAAGATGAGCAATGTTGCATGATAAACTCCAGACCGGAGTTTTGGGATCTCTCTGATCCAGATCGGATATTGACAGGCACCTAAATGGACTATAAAATCTGCATATATACTGAACAGGGGTGATGCCACTGAGGAAGGGGAAAGCAGTCCCCGAAACGCGTTTGGCGTATATTTTTGCATTGCCACCCTATCCTTTATGCTGGAGAACAGTGCACTGCTTTAGGAAAAGAAAACAAGACAAACTGTCCACCTTAAATGATCCTGAAGACAACTTAATTGCATAAACCTCTGCCTCCACTAAAGAGCCTCTGACCTCCGGATAGATACAACGCGTGACGAGACAGCCACGGACTACACAAGGTACGCCACAACACCACAGCTAGGACGTCGGCTTGTGAGCGGTAAGGAGTCTCATTCCGCTGGCAATATCGGACAGTAAGAGACGCGGAGGTAAGCCCACACACGTGGGATAAGGATTTTTATGCAGGTGGAAATACTGTGGCAATAATGTCAAAATATATAGGTGGACTACAATAGAAACACCGCTATTTAGAACCACTGGCACCAGCAAGTGTTTCATATTGATGATCTGCGAAAAACCAAGTATATTTGCGCATAAGTAGAAACAAAGGAGTAACATACAGGTGGACTATAATAGAAGTAACACTATTTAGAACTACTGGTACCAGCAATTACCGTATATTGATTATTCAAGGACACCAAAGTACATCTGTGTATAAGTAGGAAGGAAGGAGATTTACAATCAAGTCTACACTCCTAATTTGTACAATGTGAATATTAATATTTTAATTAATTCTTTCCACTGTTGTCATTTTTAGCATTAGAATTAATAGATGTCTGGTCTGAATATCATGGTGGGGGATATCAGTGATATAGATCTGATCTAATAACTACAAACCCTCTGAGATATACAGGTTGGACTCAGAACTGACATCTATTTAAATCAATAAATTTGGGCATATGTAACAACCGTAGGTAAAATATACGGAATTTTACTTTTTTTTTCTGGACATACACTTATGTGCTGTAGAATGACCATTTTGAACTAATACACCTAAAATTACAAATTAAATTTTGTGATATATAGCATCCACTACTGGGCGGATTGTGATTTGGTCTATACATTTTAATTTTGATTTTATTATATAGCTTTGTTTGATGTTTTGATGTTTTATTGAATATTTTATATGCTGCTAGAAGGAAGTTATTTAATAAATTACTTTATAATCCATATAAGAGTGCCAATCCTATTTAGAAACAAATACTGATCATTACTGACCAAATACTGACTGTGTAAAGGCGGGTGCTCAAAAGTGTTGTTCTTCTGAAGGATCAGAAAAAGGTAAAAATAAAGAGTAATGTCAATACAAACTTACTGCTGACACTCTCCCCAGTCTGTGACTGGGCCACTGCTTGTGGCTAACAAAATAGGTTCTCTATTAATTTATGTGTAAGCAAAAGACAGTGTAAAATGAGACAGCTCTTTTCCACTTTAGTAGAATCAGTGTTTAACAGAATGGGCTATCTATCAATCTATGTGGAAATTGCAGATAGTATAAAATGAGACAGCTTTATTACTTTATAGTAAAATCTTTGGCCACTTTATGATTAAGTATTTTATTCCTGACGCTAAGTTTGACCTATAAGACTGAGTTCAAATTTCAGTTAATTTGTCAGTAAATTCCAGTAGTTACTGTATGGTGAGCCAACATCAGGAGCCAATCCTACTGTCAGATAAGGTATCATGAAAAGATCTGCACATGTTCTGTGTTTTTGACCCGTTATTGACCAAAAAAGGGAAGTTTGAACTGAGCCTAGTAATACACAGTGATTTTATAGAAGTGATTCAAAAGCATGTGTTTGCACTACCACAACATGGCTTGAAAAGAAGCTTTTACTTTTCTCCACCCCTTCATTGGCACTGCCTCCATGTCCTTCTTTTGTTTCACTAAAGAGTCATTGGGACACAGGTCTTGCAGGGCGCAATGTGTTTTTTTATTTTACTAAAGATTACTGTATGATTTTTTTTTTTGTTTAGCTAGGGGCTAGCTACATAGGGTTTCTGGTGGCCTGCACGATGATGCATGTGTCTATATACTGTATAAGACCTGCCTGTCATACTGTTTCACTATCAGAAAGGACTAGCTATGCATGTTGCTGCAATTCACAGTGATGTACACAAAGATACACTCTCCCTCCTGGCTTGGATATAGCTGATTTAATGCCCTTTGTGATTAACTAATTCAGAACGAACTCAATTTCTTGAAAAATCCGGCGAAGTGTCTGAATCGAAATTTTGGAAACACCGCTCCTCTCTAATTATGATAATCTCTTATTTTAGGAAGACATTATCTTTAGCAACAAAAATGGAAGGTTTCATTAGTGGCAGCCTGGTTTCTTTGATCCTATAGTTTTTCCATTTTTGAGTGGGTTGAGTTTTACTGGAAAGATATGTGAACTCAGCTTCATCTTGCACACATATGTGGCATGCTCAAAGCAGAATTTAGTCAAATAGGATACAGAGGAACAATAATGTGATAATATATACATTAGCACAAAGAAATTCTCATTATCCTTTATGGATCTAGGGGGTTGTATTACTTATAAGTGAAATAAGGACATAAGTCAGAAGGAAACTATCAGACATCTTCATTTACAATAAGTTTATTAAAACCAAGTGTGCAATTAATATCACGCTTAGACACATGGCATTATATAAGAAGTGGATATGAAAACCAATAATGCACTGATCACAAACAAATGTTACTTGACAAAACTCAGAATACGTTGTGGTCCCTTGGAAGAAACTTTATTTATAGAAATTCGAGGTTTAGAGATTGCCTGTCAAAATGTTTACACATTAAAATAAAATTTCATCAAAGTATATTAACACAATCAAAGTATATTAACACAATTGTTTCTTAATACTGTCCAGGGTCAAATGTGGAAGTAACAAAATCCATGTCTTTCCTTTCACAGAGTTATATCATGCGGAAAAGTATGGATACCCTATATACTATATATATATATATATATATATATATATATATATATATATACATACATATATATTGTGACAGGACCATGGGGAAAGTGATAGAAGGAGTCTACATTTCACCTAGGTTCCTGTCTTATACGTTCTAAAAGCAGCCAGGAATTGACAGCAAGGAAAACTAGGTTTTCCCATTGCAAGGCTTTTGTTAAAAACCTGGTTAGAAGGGCCTGGCTGCTTGGAGCAGGGAGAGTTGGGTGGGTCCCTGCTCCAATTATCCACTCCAGGTATTCAGGGTAACTGTGACTAATCACCTGGAACCTGGGTGAGCTATAAAGGGCAGACAGCTCACTAGCTGGGGTCTCTGCTCCTGGGAACAACTCTGGTGTGAGTAAAACAAACTGTGTGTTTTGTTGATGGAGCTGGGCACAAGGCTCAGTCTCATGTAGTGAGGAACTACTTCTTGTTTAGACGTAGCGGCGCAGACGGCCAGGTATTTGATTTATTCTTGAGCTGTTTTTGTTTTATATTTTGACCTGCAAACATCAATAAAACTGGCTGAGGCCAGTTGCATCAAACTTGAGAGGACTGGACTGTGATTTATGTGCCTATAGCGCCCGTCTATCCCAGGAGACGGCGATCCCGGAAGCTAATCCCGTTACATATGGTGGAGGCTGCGCTGGCACAAAATCCAGCAAGTTTTATGTCCTGGGTTAAGTCTGCTGTGCTTGTAAAGCCAAACAGTGCAGACATGGAGGAAGTTGTTAAACAGCTGATCCAGGCTAACATTCAGCTCCAGAAAGCGAATGCTAACCAGCAAGAAACTAACCGGTTGCTCATAGAGACTACACAAGCTCAGCTCAGAGAACAGCAATCAGTTAATAAAAGTCTGGTGGAGCAGATAAAGGTGCTGTCTGAAAGGCCCCAAGTCCGGGAGGAATCCATCTCTGTGGGGAGGAGAGTGCAAGTTTCACTTCAAAAATGGTCGCAGAGGATGATGTGGAGACCTACCTCACCGTGTTTGAAAGAACCGCTGAAGAGAGAAACTCCCAGTGGAACAGTGGGCAGACACCCTTGCTCCATTTCTCAGTGGGGAGCCGCAGAAAGCCTACTTTGATTTGAGTGAGCAGGATGCCAGACAGTACTACAAACTGAAAGCAGAAATTCTTGCTCGCTTAGGTGTAACGTCTGCGGTCAGAGCCCAGCGAGTGCACAACTGGACTTTCCAACTAGATAAACCAGTGAGGTCGCAAATGTATGATCTTTTCCACCTGGCTAAAAAATGGCTGCAGCCGGAGGTATGTATAGCCGCTCAGGTGGTTGAAAGAGTGGTCTTGGACCGGTTTGTTCATGCTCTGCCAGTTCGGATACAGCGCTGTGTTGGTCAAGCGGATCCCAGGGATGCGGATCAGCTTGTCGCCCTAGTTGTGCGATATCTGAACACTGAGGAGTATCTACAAGACTTCTTTCCTGCTCGGCCCGGCCCCAAGGAGCCAGAAGACTGCTGATCGCGGTGAGACTGTTCCTGATCTAAAGGGGGTGAGGGAGGGCCATAAAGTTGGAACTGAGACTGACCTATTAGCCCGACCTCTTAAGCCAGTTAGCCCTAAACAGCCTGGGGCTGTCAAAAACATTGTTTGCTGGCGGTGTCAAGGACTGGGCCACGTGGCTGCCAACTGTCCATTGGTTGATGAGCCTATGGAGTGTGACAGTGGGCGAAGGAGGTCATTGTTTGCGGGACCTGCCTGCTTTGCTTTGCCAACCCCAGATACGGAGCGACAAACTTGCAACTTGGTGATTGAAGGACACTCAGTGCAAGCTCTGTTGGACTCTGGTAGTCTAGTGACTCTTGTGCATGGCAGCCTGGTGGACACTAGGAAGCTGCAAAAGAGACAGATGGGGGTCATCTGCATACATGGTGATACAAAGAGTACCCCACTGCTATAGTCTCTTTTGAAACCCCGTATGGGAAAGTAACCCATGAAGTGGGGTTGTAAATAGTCTGATGCATACTGTCATTGTGGGGTGTGATTTTCCTCTGTTTTGGCAAATGTGGAATATTCTTGATAAGTGTTTAAGTGGGTCTGCTGTAGATCCTATTCCTCTGGCTGAACCTGTAAATGTGCAAACAGTAGGGTAGACCCAGAGTGAAACCGAGGGGTTTCCCTTAGCAGTGCTTGCAGGTGATACTGATGATGTCCCAGAAGCTGGACTCCCTGATTTGCCAGTCTCCAGTGACAACTTTGGGACAGCTCAACTCAGGGACCCTACACTAACCCATGCATGGCAAAGTGTAAAAGTAGTCAATGGGGTGTCTCAAGAACCTGGGGTAGAGAAAATATTTCCCCATTTTGCTTTAGAGAATGAACTCTTATATAGAGTTGATGAGAAAATGGACAAGTTGTGGAGCAACTTGTGGTCCCAAAATCCCATCGCCAAAAGGTGATGGATCTAGCGCATTCACATGTGCTCGGGGCACTTGGCCTATGAAAAACCAAAGACCGGATTTTGCAGAGGTTTTATTGGCCCAGGGTACATAAAGACTTAAAAGAATACTGTGATTCATGCCCAGAGTGTCAGTTACGCAACCCGGTGGCAACCTTTAGGAGTCCGTTAGTGCCACTCCCAATTATTGAAACTCCCTTTGAGAGAATTGCAATGGATTTGGTGGGACCTCTTGTTAAGTCTGCCAGAGGTCACTAATACATTTTGGTTGTCCTTGATTATGCTACCCGCTATCCAGAAGCAATACCTCTAAGGAAATCCTCTGCAAAGATGATAGCCAAGGAGTTGTTCCAGATGTTTACTAGAGTGGGCATACCTAAAGAAATACTTACTGACCAGGGGACGCCCTTTATGTCAAAGATTACAAAAGAGTTGTGCAAACTGTTGAAGGTAACTCACTTGCGTACTCTCAGTCTATCATCCCCAAACAGATGGACTAGTCGAAAGGTTCAATCAAACCTTAAAAGGGATGCTCAGAAAAGTGGTGGCACAGGATGGTAAAGACTGGGATTGTCTTTTACCATATCTTATGTTTTCTGTACGGGAGGTGCCTCAAGCATCTACCGGATTTTCTCCCTTCGAGCTAGTGTATGGTCGGCACCCTCGGGGTCTTCTGGATATTGCCAAAGAGACCTGGGAGAGTGAGGCTACACCCTACAAAAGTGTGATTGAACACATGGCACAAATGCAGGAAAGGATTGAAAAAGTAATGCCCATTGTAAAAGAACACCTGCTGCAGGCCCAGGAGAGTCAGTCCCGGGTTTACAACAGGTCGGCTAGAGTAAGAAACTTCAACCCTGGGGATATGGTACTAGTCCTTGTCCCCACAGTAGAAAGTAAATTTTTGGCCAAATGGCAAGGACCTTACGAAATAGTTGAGAAGGTCGGAGAAGTGAATTACCGGGTTCACCAACCAGGTAGACATAAGCCCTACCAAATTTATCATGTGAATCTAATCAAACCCTGGAAGGACCGAGAGGTGTTGTTAGCAGCTAACAGCATTGGCAAAAAGGGAAATAGCGTTAAGATACCAGAGGTAAAAATTGCAGACACCTTGTCGGGATCTCAAACTCAAGAGGCAAAGGAGTTTGTTCAGAAAAATAGAGATGTCTTTTCTGAGCTACCTGGTCGAACAGATATAATTAAACATGACATTGTAACCGAACCAGGGGCCAGAGTAAACCAAAAGCCTTATAAAATACCTGAGGCTAGACGTAAAGCTGTTTCCCAAGAAGTCCAAACAAAGCTTCAGTTAGGGGTTATAGAGGAGTCCAATAGTGACTGGTCTAGTCCTATAGTCTTGGTTCCCAAACCTGATGGCACCATACGTTTCTGTAATGACTTCAGGAAACTGAACAAGGTCTCAAAGTTTGATGCTTACCCAATGCCGCGAGTGGATGAGCTGATTGACAGGCTTGGTAATGCGAGGTTCTTTACCACATTAGATCTCACAAAAGGTTACTGGCAAGTACCGTTGACTGATGAGGCCAAAGAAAAAACAGCCTTTAGTGTCCCTGATGGCCATTTTCAGTATGTAGTCCTTCCCTTTGGTTTGCATGGGGCCTCGGCCACATTCCAGAGAATGATGGACAAAATTTCAAGACCACATCGTAAATATGCAGCTGCCTATTTGGACGATGTGATAGTCCATAGCACAGATTGGGAAAGTCACCTACCCAGGGTTCAAGCCGTCCTGAATTCTATTAGGGAAGCGGGTTTGACAGAAAACCCAAAGAAATGTGCCATTGGGCAAGAAGAGGCAAAGTACTTGGGGTACACGATTGGGCAAGGGGCTATAAAGCCTCAAATAAACAAAGTGGAAGCCATTCAGAACTGGCCAAGGCCTTTGAACAAAAAGCAAGTCAAAGCATTCCTAGGTTTAACTGGTTATTATAGGCGTTTTATTGAAAATTTTGCTAGCATTGCGATCCCTTTAACAGACCTTACAAAAGGGAAGGATTCAACCATGGTCAAATGGACCCCAGAGGCGGAACAAGCCTTTAAGAACCTGAAGCAGGCTCTATGTGCCCAGCCAGTGTTAGTCACACCAGACTTTAGAAAAGAGTTCATCGTGCAAACAGATGCCTCTGATGTTGGCATAGGGGCTGTGTTGTCACAAGTGAGGGATGGGGAAGAGCATCCAGTAGTTTACCTGAGTAAAAAGTTAAATGAACATGAGAAGAAATACTCAGTTGTAGAAAAGGAGTGTTTTGCAATTAAGTGGGCCATAGAAGCTCTCAGGTATTATTTGGTAGGAAGAACATTCAAACTTGTAACTGACCATGCCCCCCTTAAATGGATGTGCCAAAACCGTGAGAAAAACAGGCGAGTGACCCGATGGTTCATGTCTCTTCAGGATTATAGTTTTACAGTTGAACATAGACCCGGGCGTCAGCTTGGAAACGCCGATGCCCTGTCCAGGGTGTACTGTTTAAGGGCACAGTGTGTTCCTACCCCAAGGTCGAAACAGGGGGGGAGGATATGTGACACCTGGAACCTGGGTGAGTAATAAAAGGGCAGACAGCTCACTAGCTGGGGTCTCTGCTCCTGGGAACAACTCTGGTGTGAGTAAAACAAACTGTGTGTTTTGTTGATGGAGCTGGGCACAAGGCTCAGTCTCATGTAGTGAGGAACTACTTCTTGTTTAGACGTAGCGGCCAGACGGCCAGGTATTTGATTTATTCTTGAACTGTTTTTGTTTTATATCTTGACCTGCAAACATCAATGAAACTGGATGAGGCCAGTTGCATCAAACTTGAGAGGACTGGACTGTGATTTATGTGCCTATAGCGCCCGTCTATCCCAGGAGACGGCGATCCCGGAAGCTAATCCCGTTACAATATACACACACATATGTATATATTTTTTACTTTGGCATTTAAAAGCCTTATAGTTTTGTCAGCACTCGAGTCATTTCTTTCTTTCCTACCTAAACATTTTCTTTTAACCTATCTACTACTGGATGGTCATTGGGGTTTGATAATATTCATTAGCATTTTAATTATTTATAATGTATTTATACCCCATGTATGGCATTTGTGCTTGCACATTGTGAATATATATGTTTCTAAGCAATTTTTACTAGTTAAAGTTTTAAAGGATTTTAAAGATTTTAAGATCTATCCTCAGGACATCCATCAATATCTGATTGGTGGATGTCCAACATCCCACAGAATCGCCAATCAACTGTTTAAGAATTGCTATGGTGTCAGAAGTTTGTGCAGCAGCTATTAAGTTCCATGACTGTTTAGAGGATGAAGCTATTTACTGTACTCTTGCTCCTATTCACTTAAAAGGATTTTGTCAGCTAGTTTGAGCCTATAGCGTTGAGGACATGAGCTGCTAGCACGTCCACAATATACATTTCCCATAGCTCTGAGTGCTTTTATTCAATCAAAAAAAGATTGCATATACATATGCAACTGAGGCTAGTAAGGAGCCCAAGGGGCTGTTACCAATGTTTCAGGAGCCAAGCCATGCCCACTGTGAAGGAGCCCAGCACCGCCTGCATCCTCCGAATCTCTTCCTTGCTACTCCGACATCACAGAGCTGAAGCACTGTAATCTCGGGCATGCGCGAGAATGCCCGCATGTGAATGCCGGCATGTTGTTCCCTCCCTGTGCTGGCATCAGCCTCAGGAATGAACTGCGCATGCACTAGCTGGCCTGCGCGAGATTACGGTGCTTCAACTATGTGACATCAGGTGAGCAAGGAGGTGATTCAGAGCATGGGGGAGGTGCTGGGCTCCTTCACAGTAGGCACGGCTGGCCGTCCATTCAGAGATAAACCCTACTACCAAGGACATTCATAGTCATTAGGCCATTGGAAAGCGTTTAAAAACGTTTGGGCCGAACCAAAATTTCTCCAATTGCTCTGAAAATTGGTATATAACCCCTCTACATTTATTTACAAATTTTTTTTATTGTTAAAATATGTAACTTTTTTCCCCCCTCCCTAAGCTCTGGAACC
The DNA here is from genome assembly GCA_033119425.1 of Bufotes viridis. Lineage (NCBI taxonomy): Eukaryota > Metazoa > Chordata > Amphibia > Anura > Bufonidae > Bufotes > Bufotes viridis. The sequence goes on along the minus strand of CM065591.1, from coordinate 119,421,000 downwards.
CAATGGCAGTATTAGTGAATGATGTCTGAGAGACACCGACATTCATAGTTATGGGTAAACACACCTTTGACAGTGTTAACATATAGCGTGTTTAAAAACACACTGCTCCAGTACATGTTTTATGCTTTTTCATATTCCAAAGCTTCCCAAAATTGCACCTTCTAAGGGGCAGATGATGTTTAAACACGTACACACACACACACACACACACACACAATGTAATGGGATAAAAAAAAATGTAAAAAATGTGGCTTGAGGGACCAAGTGTACAAAAATTATGCCTTGACAGGGTTAGAATGCCTGCCTATATGACACACACAAGTGTGGGTTGTCAGAAGAAAAAGTATCTAGTTGGGAATGCACCTAAAAAAATATTCCAGCAGCAGTGCGGATGTGGAAAGGGTACTGTACAGATATAGTGGCATGCGGCCGCAACAGTAGCAGCAGCAGAAGCAGTATTGTGTATCATGGAACATACAAGGCTGTCTATGGGTAGTAGTGGCAATAGTAGTGAGAGTGGCGGTAGATGCTTTGCGTTTATGGTGGTGGCAGTAGGGTATTAAGAGTGAGGAGCAGCAGCAGTTGAGACAGCAGCGACTGCAGCATCATCCATATGGTACATGTTGGCAGAAAGTCAGCAGCATTATGGAGGCAGCAGCAGCTTTACGGAAGATGATGGTAGGCATGTTTCAGCAGTAACATGATGGAGGCAGCGGCAGCTAGGTGATGTGTATTCATCAGAATGAGCCTGAGCTGTGATAAAATGTTGTAATGCAGTAATCAAGTACATATGCTGAGTCAAGATATTGAAGCCCCCCCAAAAAATGTTATTTTATTTTAACCGGGTGGAAACTGTATACACTTAAAAGGGCGATTGAGCCATTAGTGGCTGATGCAGGACACAGCATGCAGCCATACAAAACGTCAGTGTAGTTAGGCAGACAGACAGCAACAGTGCCAAGATGGGGCACCACCAGCAAAACAATGAGTATTTATCGGAATCCGTCTGAGCTGTGAGAAAATGTTGTTGTTCATGAATGAATCAAGTACATGTATGCTGCTTAAAACATTTACCCCGCCCCCCCAAATAAAAAGAAAATTTGTGGAAACTGAATACATGTAAACTGACGATTGAGGCATTAGTGGCATGATGCAGTCCACAGCAGCAGTCACACAGAATGTGATGGTAGTTAGGTAGACAGACAGACAGCAATAGTAAAAAGAGGGGGAACTGGCCGCAAGATGAAGGCAATTCTTTGGAATCAGCCTGAGGTGTGAGAAAATATCAGTATTGATGCATGAATCGCATACATGTATGCTGTTTAAAGAAATTTAAACCCCCCTAAAAAAATAAAAAAAATAATACACATAAACTGACGATTGAGATATTTGAGCATGATGCAGGCCGCAGCAGCAATACAGAACATGAAGCTAGGCAGATAGACATCAACAGTGACAAGATGGAGCACCACCAACAAGCGTCTATTCATTAGAATCAGTCTGCCTGCTCATAAATCCATGGGGCTAGGGAATAGGGTATGCACCAGAGACTGGCCAGAGTTTAGTTACTGTACTGTAGGTCTGAACCTGGGTGTTGAGGTGGGAGCTGTCAGTTTGCTGGCTGACCTCAGCCTGACGTGACACATGGAAAAACTGCTCGATCATGTTGAGGAGACTAAGTAGAAGAAGTGGATCAGCGAGTGCTCATCCACTTCTTCTACTTGAATGTATGGGCAGGCAACCCAGGATACGAGCACCACCACCTTCTTACAGAGTGCCGACTAACTATTTCTACAAACTGTTGAGGAGACTGAAATTGCTGCTACTGCTGCTTCAGCTTCTGCTGCTTGTGGCTGTAGGAGGTGGTTGATTCTGAGGGGGCAGAGAGGGGCCTCCCTTTCAGACATGCTGGCGCCAGGTGTCTGCTCCTGTAGGCTGCAGCAAGCTATGTGCACAGTGTTTCTTGGTAGTAATGAAATTTGTCCTCACTTTCTGCCATAAAAAAATAAACATTCTCCCATGTTGCCTTGGTAGCTAGGGTCTAAAAACATGGCTATCTAATAATCATAAGACTGCTTGATGTGATATGCCTGTCACTGCATAAGCAAGCAACCATACAGGTTGCCATTCTGTCCAGCATGCCCGAGGAGCCACTTTTTTTCAGCTACGACCCCACTATCTGATTGAGTGTCATAATCCTCTTTTGCCTCCACCCCTGACTCCTCTTGCAGTGGCAGCTCCTACTCTTCATCTTTTTCATGCTCCTCCTCCATGGCAGACTACCTTTGTGTGTTCCCAACAGCTAGCAGCCAGATGCATCAGCTTCTCTTCTTCCTTTTTGGTTCCGTGCTGCATGAGCGTCAGCGTATGTTATAAGATAAATATGAGAGGGATAACATTGTTCATGGTGCAGTTGTCCCTGCTGACAAAATTTGTGGCCTCTTCGAAGAGCTTCAGCACCTGTCTTGGATGAGCTGCTACTGCCTGACCTCAAAGCAACACATGATGCCTGCTGTTGAGGCTGCCTGGTGCATGACAAAATCGTTCATGGCTTTCCGCTGCTCGTACAGATGCTCCAGCATGTGCAATGTTGAATTCCAGCAAGTTCGCATGTCGTGGATTAAGTGGTGTAGTAAAGGTCATTCTGTCGCTGCAGGTCCTGAAGAAAGTTTATTGGCACATAAGAGTGGCTGAAGTGCTCTGACAGTCTCCTGGCCTTTGCCAGCCACTTGTGCAAGTAAGTGTACTTATTTAGAAAATGCTGCCACCATTAGGTTGATAATGTGGGACATGCAGGGAGCATGTGTTATTTTGCCCAGGTTCAGGGCGGCCAGGCACACTTTGAGTCAGCAGGGTGACAGCCGGGAAAAAGCTTGCTGCCTGATATACTTGAACAACTGCTCTCTGGTGTGGCTACTCTCTCCCAAGACTATCAGCTCCAACACGGCATGGCAATATTTGACCTGACACATCTAATTGGAAGGCCAGCTGCTATTGGGGACGGGAATGAATCCATGGAGGAGGAGGAGGAGAAGTGCCTGGTGTGGAAGCCAGGATGACACAATCATGGGGGATCAAAAGGACCCAGCCACATTATTGGGGTTCTGCCTTGCTGCTTCCAGAAAAATATTGACTCGGTGGGCTCTGAAAGACATGTACTGTCCCTGCCTGTAAGAGCTGCTCCAGGTGTCAAACATGGTGTGAACCTTGCCACACAGCGAGAAGTGCAGGGAGCCACCCACGTTGTCCGCCATGGGAGAGTCCAAGGCAGGGATGTTTTTTTTTGAAGAGATAATGCTGGCTAGGAATCTTCCAGCAAGGCTGATCGCACACAATTAGCTCTCTAAAGGCAACAGACTCATCTAAATGGTACGGCGGCAACTGCACCACCAGCAACTTGGCCAAGTGTGAATTAAGCTTATAAATAGTGTTGGGCGCGAATGTTCGAATTGCAAATTTTTATCCCGAATATCTCCATTTCTATATCTCGAAGATTTAGAACATAGTGCTATATATTTGTGTTCCCGAATATTCTAGATTTTTTTTTCATCTAAACCTATGATCCCTCCCTGCTTCTTACTTGTGGGCCAATGAGAAGACTGCAATGTCTTTGTCTGAGCTTAGCAACATCCTTAGCACCCAATAGGAAATTTGCCTACCCCTTACTATATAAGAACCTCCCCAGCAGCCATTTTTTGCAGTTTTTTGAAGTTCTGAGAGAGACAGCAGTGTCATTGCTGTGCTCTGTGCTTTGCTGTGTCATTACATTAGATAGTTAGTTAGTTAGCTCATATATAAATTACAGATAGTTAATGGGAGATAGTCAGTATAGGTTAGATTGTGATATAGTGTAGCTGATTCCAGTGCAGGGTGTTAGGTAGTGGGATAGATGATTCTGCTGTCCATACATACATGCTACAGACATAGTGCTGTGATGTCACAAGTTCACAGCAATAATTAGTGCACCAATCAGTAATATGTAGTCAGACCTGCTTAAATGTGAAGTTGCACGTATTGTACCAAAATATGCGCATCATTAATTGCCGATTCGCGCAGTCACGAATATATTGGAGCACTCTATCTTCATATAAAGCTATTGTAATGTTCTGCCATGCCAACCATTTTCTCCAGTCTCAGGAATCTTCTAGTAGCTTGAAAAATGTAGCAAAAGTGACCACGCCTGTATTGCGCACGCAATGCACGCATATTACGTTGCCGATTTTTACAATCAAGAAAATAATGGCGAATTCTCGAATTCGGGAATTTATGACGAATATTCACCCAAATATTTGCGAAATATTGTGAATTCGAATATTGCCCCTGCCGCTCATCACTACTTATGAACTATTGGATTGCTAGGCACGTAGAGTTGTTTTCTGGCCATGCATACGATTATCGATGGCTGACAATGGAGGAGGAGTAGTCTGAGTGGGAGAAGGAGAAAGGATGATGACAATGTGAAAGACACTGTTCTGCTCGTGGATGTAGCCTGGCTGGGCCAAGGGGAAGAGGAGAAGGAGGGAACTCCTGCTGCAATGGCTGGCTGCTACCTCTGTTTTCCCAAAGGATGCAAAGATGCCACTTCATGTGGTTCAATAGAGCTGTGGTGCATACATTTTTGTTTGCCTGCCCATGTCTTATTTTGCTCTTGCACAGCTTGCACAAGGCAATACTTTGTCTTCTGGCAATGTGGAGAATAAATGCCAGACAGGAGATACCCACAAAGCAGAGGTATAGGCAGCTGAGCTGGGCTTAGGTCTAACCCACAGCGTCAGTAGCATCACCAGATCTGGAAGCAGGCATGGCCCTGGCTGTTCTTTGGGAGGTATGTGGTCTCTGCTCTTTATTGCTGTCGCCATCACCCTCCTACTCTGATGTAGCACCCAACACCCTGATCCAGCTCCCAGGTCCTGTCCAGCAAGCAATCATTATCAGAGTCCTCAACCTCCCTTTCTCTTCTATCAGACTGTGCGATATCATGGTGGGTTCTTTGGCTTACCCTGCTCTTCCCCAACTGCCACTGTTGCTGCCCCCAATTCCAATACCCCTACCAACACGGCTATGCCTGGGGTCTGCAACCTCCTCCTCCACCTCCTCCTTAAGGCAGTACAAAAGTTCACAGCTTTCACACAAGTCGCCAACAGAGAGACTCTCTTGACTATCTGCCATAGGGCGTAGTGCGGATTTCTTGCCACATTTTAGGAAAAAAGAAGGCGTCCCACTAGGAAGGGGCAGTGAAGAATGAGAGGACTCCACTGAAAGCCTTCATTGGAGTTGCAAGGAGGAGGAGCAGGAGGAACGCTGTGACCCCTGGATCTGCAGCATGGAGTCGTACTCTGAAGTCACCTCCACATCATCCTACTGCAAAGAGAGGAGTAGTAAGCCGTCCAATCCACAATCTCCTCATCTTGCTCCTCAACTATAATTTTGCACCTTTCTTAAGCCAGCAGAAACAATAACGACCTACTACTACTACTACTACTACATCTGGCAGGATAGTTGATGCTTCTACTACCCACGTTCTGGCTCTGTGTCTTTTGTTTGGAACCCTTCCGTAGCCTGGACATTTTTGGGCATCTCAGATAATGTTGTGCACTATACTAAAAGAAACAGTAGGGGGCACACTGCTCCAAGTGGGTCATAAGATCACGTTAAAATTACTAGTTTAATAAACATAAATTACATAAATAAATACAGTATGTTAATTGCATAAATAAATACAGTAGGTTAATTCATATGTGCATCCTTCTAGCAAGTGCAAAAAACTTGTGCAAAAGTGGTAAACAGTGTCAACTTCAATGTTTGAAAAGTGTTATATAAGGAAATTTGCTCCAAAAACCACAACAGTTCACTCACACTCCAGAAATTATGCCGTGTGGCTCAATTAGCGTTTGTAAATAGATTAGTGTGCCAATGTGCTTCTAGTAGTCCACCGTTAACCAGCTGCCAATATGTCTTTAAGATGCTGCCGTGCTTAAATTGTATAGAATGTCTCATGCACTATTGGAACAAGGTGCAATATACTCCTGCCACCAAATCCACTGTTCAATATTGGATAATGATTGTCAGTCCCAATACAGCCACCGCACCATTCACAGACTCCGCTAAGTATGCGGCTTTGTTTAGGCTGAAAAGTAGTTGGCAGTGTATAGAAAATTAATGCGTTCCCACGGCAAAGGTCCACAGTCGCTATAGCTATACCGATGTCTCCTTACCTCCTTCCCGACGTGTAGTGATTCGATCAGCTTCCGCTGCATGCGACCTCTCCGTACCACTGGCGTCCCACGTGGTATCGGTCGTAACGTGGCGTCCCACGTGACCGGAGGTTACGGGAGCACTAGAGGGATAGGAGGGCAGGTACTTGCTGGATCCTAGCGCCTGCTATTGTCTGTCTATACAGGAGCTTGCACCTATCTGGTGACAAAATAAAGTATGTTCAAAGTCCGGACTCTGGTAAAGTTTGTATAGGTGGTCAGTATTCCCAGACGCGTTTGGGATTGTCCCCTTCTTTCAGTAGAAGGGTAGAAAGCCATTGGGTGAGCACCTGCGCATCATTGTCTGGTAACAGAGTGTAGCCACGCACAAACAATTTTTATCCCTGAATGTTGTGCACTACCCTGTGTACTAGTGTAGTAATCACATATATATGCTGCTAGTTTGAATATAACCAATGACCCTCCTGCTAGTGAAGTTGTCTGGGTTTGGTTGAACTTCAGGTCAAAGTAGCTAGGACCTAAAGAGTTGCAAAGCTACAACCCTCAGCATGCCCTGACAGGCTCAGCAGCAGATTATAAGAGAATGCTGAGGATTGCAGTCATCACAGGGATATAGGAGCAGTAAACATGGGAGATGGAGCAGTCACAGATCTTATATGAGGTCATTCTGGCCATTTGGGGCCACTGGGTAGGCTATATCCCTGTAATACTGCAATCCTCAGCATTCTCTTATAATCTGTTGCTGTCAGGGCATGCTGAGGGTTAGGCCGCAGATGCACACGGCCGTGAGTGGTCCGTGGTATCTAGGCCTGGAATCCTGCAGAGAGCAGGAGCACACAGCATCATTGGTTGCAATGATGCCATGCACTTCGTGCCACCGCTACAGTACTGTAATACACTAGCATGATCTATACTATTGTATTACAGTACTGTAGCGGCGGCATGAAGCGCACTGCGTAAATCGTGCGATTTACGAGTAAGCGAACAATCTAATACACAGGCTTGTTTCTTTAGCTATGGCTTAAGTTATGGTAGTTATTCTCCACAATTCTTAATAGGGGGCTTTATTGCAACATATAACTCTCTTTTAATTTAAATGCTGAGAAAGGGGTGGAACATATGTGATGTCATGATATGGGCAGATCATCTGATAAGGGGGCAATTTTTATCTTGCCTAGGGCGTCAAGAATCTTTGCACCGGCCCTGCATGTACGGCACTGAGAACGGGTCTGAAATCCCAGCGCCGTACAGATACGGCGCGCTGATCGGGCGGGCGCAGAAGATGCACCCACCCGATCAGCAACAGGGGTTCAGCAGTGACTGATAGCCGGACCCCTGCTGTATGAACCGATGCCAGCAAGTTAACTCTCTCACTGCCATGGTGAGGGCTGACCGTGGCATGTGCGGTATTCGAACGGGTCCCGCATGTCCATCAGGTCCCCACGCTGCTGTGACAGGGACCGAATGGCTTGGATGGCAGCCCGATGCCTTTCTTAGGCATCGTGGCTGCCATCCCTGTGAGCCTTTGAGATCCAGCTCCCTGGATCTCACAGGAAGCAGGATGTAAAAGTATTACACACAGTAATACACTTAAAGCCAATGCATTACAATACAGATACAGATACAGATGTAAAAAAAATAAAGTTTTACAAAATAAAAAAAAAAAAAAATTTCAAGTAAAAAAAAAAAGCGTCCTTTTCCCAAAATAAAGTTAAAAAAATTGTAAAGAATAGGAAAAAAGAGAAAAGTAGACATATTAGCTAGAAATGGGAAATGTCGCGACAAGAGTGGTAGGTAATCAAATAGAGGTGCACCTACTGATAGAAACACCCAATCTACAATAGAAATCACAAATAGTACAAATAGTAGGGCACTCTCTAATATTTGGAACCAATATAGTTTATTAAAGAAAATAAAGATAAAAATAATATCGAGGGTAAATCAGATAGTGTGCAGCTAGGTATATCAGTAATAAACTAGAACCTCAATAGCCAAATAGATATAAAGGAATACAATGATAGTATCCATAAAGCTATTGCCCAAAGAATTCACTGTCCATAGACTGTAATATAATTAATAAGTGGGCAACAGAACTTCAAAACTTCACTGTCCATAAAATTTACTTAATAGCCATCAAGAATTCATTGTCCATATAATGCAATTAATACATAAGTAGCCATCCAGGAGTTTATGCCAGTAAAAACTGTTCAAATTAAAAATAACGTCCTGAAGTGCAATAGATGAAGTGGCAATAATAGTGCATAAATAGAATTAAGCGATCGCAGGTTCTTCACTTAATGTTCCACACAATTACAGAACAGTCTTACCAGGGGTAGAGTACACAGAGGGTTATGCTACCCTCGACGCTGTGCTCCTATGATGCAAATCACTGCTCCGGTCTCAAGGGCTGTGTTTGCCGGATGTTGCCGCGCAAACGGATAGTAGTGCACGTGGACCCGTAGAGGTTATTGGTCTCCTTAGTGCGCCATGCCGTTACTCGTGCGGACAGATGTTGCTTTCAGCAGTCCCCACTTCTCACCCGGTTAGGGGTAATGTGTGGATGTGATACTTCTTCAATCGGGGGATTAGATGTTTTGAGTTGAAAAATCACCCCTTCATTAGTGGTAGACATATTAGGTATCGCCGCGTCTATATCGACTGGCTCTATAAAAATTTCACATGATCCACCCTGTCAGGTAAACGCTGTAAAAAATAAAATAAAAACAGTGCCAAAACAGACATTTTCTTGTCACCTTGCCGCACAAAAAGTGTAATACCAAGCGATCAAAAAGACGTATTTAGCCCAAATTTGTACCAATCAAACCGATTGCCACATCCATAGCAACCTGCTCTATGAAAATATCACATGAGATGGCTAATCGGTGAATGATGTAAAGTAAATAAAAAAGAAAACAGACATGTTTTGTCACCTTACCTCACAAAAAGTGTAATACCAAGTGATCAAAAAGCCTTATGCACCCCAAAATGGTACTAATCAAACTGTAATTTTATCCCCCCAAAAATGAGACCTTACCTAAGACAATTGCCCAAAAAATGTGGTTTTCAGAAAATGGCAACACAAAAACAAGATTTTATTCTGTTTAAAAGGGCTTTCACTGTTTAAAAGGGGTTGTCTCACTTAAGTAAGTGGCATTTATCATGTAGAGAAAGTTAATGCAAGCCACTTACTAATATATTGTTATTATCCATATTGCTTCCTTTGCTGGCTGGATTAATTTTTCTATCACATTATACACTGCTAGTTTCCATGGTTACAGACCACCCTGCAATCCATCAGTGGTGGATTTTCTTGCACAATATAGGAAATAGCACTAGCCTATGTGTGCTCCCATGGTCCCGGCCACCGGAGAGGCTGATTTTTTTTCTATAGTGTGCAAGCATGATCACAACTGATTGATTGCAAGGTGGTCTGTAACCATGGAAATGAGCATGTATAATGTGATGGAAAAATGAATCCAGCCGGCAAAGGATGCAATATGTACAATCACAATACATTAGTAAGTGGCTTGTATTAACTTTCCTACATTATAAATGCAACTTACTGAAGTGAGACAACCCCTTTACCCAAAATAAAAATAATAGGGTATTGCTGTGTCCGTAACAACCTGCTCTATAAAAATATCACATTATATGCCCCCTCAGGTAAATACTGTAAATAATATATAAAAAAATATATGCCAAAACAGCCTATTTTTTCACCTTGCCTCACAAAAAGTGTTATACCAAGCAATTAAAAAGTCTTATGTACTTCAAAATGGTACCAATGAAAATGTCAACTCATCCCACAAAAAATTTGCCCCCGCATAAGACAATTACTTACAAAATAAAAACCAATGACACCCGTAAACCAATCCATCAAAATCTGTGCTACAAAAGCCATATGGTGCTCCGTCCCTTCTGAGTCCTGCCATGTGCCCCCACAGCAGTTTACCACCCAATATGGAGTGTTGCTGTATTCAGGAGAAAGTGTGAAACAAATTATGGGGTGCTTTTTCTCCTGCTACCCCTTGTGAAAATAAAAAAATTTGGGGCTAAAGCAACATTTTATTGGAAGAAATGAAACTTTTCATTTTCACAGCCAAGTGTTTCCAAATTCCGTAAAACGCTTAGGGGGTCAAAGTGCTCAGAACCCCCCCTTAATATATTCTTTAAGGGGTGTAGTTTCCAAAATGGGGTAACTTTTTGAGGGTTTCCACTGTAGGGGTACGTCAGGGTCTCTTCAAATACAATGGGGTCATTTATGGGTGGTTTTCATTCTGTAAGCCCCTCAAAATCACTTTATATTTGAATTGGTGCTTGAAAAAGTGGTTTGGGAAATTTTGTCAAAAATTTGAAACATTGCTTCTAAACTTCTAAGCCTGAACATCCAATATTAGCAAACCACAAATAATTTAATATGTGTGACACTATGCAATAGCTCACCAAATATTTGAAAACACACATATAATGATAATTTATTGATAGAAAATCAAAAGAGGAAGTGAGGCAAAACATGTTCCCTCCAGGCTCCTTGTCTGTATTTGTCTTTTATGCTACATTGCACAATTGTTTATAACTTTTGTATTGCCTTTTATGTGTATTATCTATTATGGTCTTCTCAGGGTTATTCCATGTTGGGACTTTTTGAATGCAATTATTTATTGGCACTGTCTTTATTGAGTTGTGCAATACTATCTATAGCAGGCATGGCCAACCTGCGGCTCTCCAGCTGTTGTAAAACTACAACTCCCATTATGCCCTGCTGTAGGCCGATAGCTGTAGGCAGTGTGGGCATGCTGGGAGTTGTAGTTTTGCAACAGCTGGAGAGCCTCAGGTTGACCATCCCTGATCTATAGGATTTGGATGATTACGTTCAACCTGAATTAAGTTACTGACATTTTTGTCAGGCACTATATATGGATATCGTACATCCTTTGAAGACTTAAATATACTGTATGGTCCTGAGAGCCTGTTGGAGAGCATTTCTGTCATAGCATTTTCTTGTACTTCTGCTATTTTTACTAATTATGATATATGATATGTGTTGTATGATTTTCTATCAATAAATTATGAAGTTACATTATATGTGTGTTTTCAAATATTTGGTGAGCTAAACTTCTAAACCTTCTAACGTCCTAAAAAATAAAATGACATTTACAAAATTATGCCAACATACTGTAAAGTAGACATATGGAGAATGTTATAGTTATTAGTAATATTATTTTATGAGGTATCACTTTCTGTTTTAAAAGCAGAGAAATAGAAATTTTGAAAATTGCGAATGTTTCTAACTTTTTGTAAATTTGGGATATATTCATACATAAAGGTGAAATATATTGACTCAAACTTATGACTATCATGAATTACATTGTTTCACGATAAAACAATCTCAAAATGGCCTGGATAAGTAAAAGCTTTCCGAAGTTATTACTAGTGTTGAGCGCGAATATTCGAATAGCGAATTTTTTTAGCGAATATCGGCACTTCGCTAATTACGAATATTTCGAATATAGCGCTATAAATTCGCTATTTCGAATATTCGTTTTTTGTTTTTTTAGTTATATTTTTTCTTTCCCACTTCCCAAAAGTAGTTCTTACCTGTCCTAAGGATTCCAGGCTTCCTGGCTGCTCTAGTCAGTGGCCGTTGCCGCTTCTGCCGACTTCCGTGCTCATGGAGCGTCCCCATCAGCATGGGAACGTCTCCATATACTAAAATGTACTGTCGGATTTGAGGAATTACGTCAAAATCGCAATGCGATTAATTCAAGTTATATTAATCGCATTACGATTACAACTTAGCACTGCTATCTTACATAGGCTAGAATTAACGAATATGGAATAAAATAGCACTAGCAGTGCTAAGTTGAAATCGCAGTGCGATTACTTCAAGTTAAATTAATCGCATTGCGAATTCAACTTAGCACTGCTGCTATATTCCATATTCGTTAACTTCGTTCATTCTAGCAAGCTGACCCATTATAAACCCAGCTCTAAGTTGAAATCGCAATGCGATTAATATAACTTGAATTAATCGCATTGCGATTTCAACGTAATTCCTCAAATCCGACAGTACATTTTAGTAAATGGAGACGTTCCCATGGTGATGGGGACGCTCCATGAGCACGGAAGTTTATGGTTGGCTTGGTAGAATTAGCGAATTGCGAATATGACGAATGTATTCGTCATATTCCTCAAAACGAAGATAACGAAGTATTCTACATCTTCGTTTTAGCAACCTATTCGTCAACTTCGCTAATTCTAGCAATCAAATAGGAAGGTTGACTATAGAGACAGCTGTGTTAAATTCGCTATGCAATTATTATTTTTTTTTAATAGAATAATTATATTACTTGATATAATTATTATAATTATTCTATTTATTAAAAAAAATATATATATAATCGAATAGCGAATTAAACACAGCTGTCTCTATAGTCAACCTTCCTATTTGATTGCTAGAATTAGCGAAGGTGGTATGCTTAGGATCATGAGCAGTTCCTTTCCTTCTCCATACTCTTCTCTTCCCATCACTCTGGTACAATTTGATCATGGTCTCATCTGTCCATAGGATGTTGTTCCAGAACTGTGAAGGCTTTTTTAGATGTCGTTTGGCAAACTCTAATCTGACCTTCCTGTTTTTGAGGCTCACCAATGGTTTACATCTTGTGGTGAACCCTCTGTATTCTTCTCTTGATTGTTGACTTTGACACACATACATCTACTTCCTGTAGAGTGTTCTTGATCTGGCCAACTGTTGTGAAGGGTGTTTTCTTCACCAGGGAAAGAATTCTTCGGTCATCCACCACAGTTGTTTTCCGTGGTCTTCCGGGTCTTTTGGCGTTGCTGAGCTCACCAGTGCGTCCCTTCTTTTTAAGAATGTTCCAAACAGTTGTTTTGGCCACGCCTAATGTTTTTGCTATCTCTCTGATGGGTTTGTTTTGTTTTTGTTTTCAAATAAACTTAACCAGGTACAAATTGGTCAGTCAGATACTGGAAATAGGTTAAACCCAAAAATAAACAAATTTAACAAATATTAGGTAGCTCATAAAACTTAACTTTTATTCAAGTCTATATAAATAAGGCCCATTACAATGTGATTAATATTAAAAGAGACAATACTCTCTGCCGGAGTTTCAGTTGCAAACCGCAGAGGATAAATTGAGGACCCCTCTAGGGATAGCCAAAGTATGGGGTAGAGGGAAAACAGAGAGCAGAAGGACACACTGCTGGGTTTCTTGCCCTATTGGTCCCTACTGCTAGCTCTGTAGGGTCTCACTACATATCCCTGAAGAGTCCCTTAGATCAATTTGGACTGCCCAGCTTCATCTAAAGAGATGAAAAAGAGGATCCTCAAACACCTCAATGGCGCTAGTAGTCGCAAATAGCACTCTTCCTCCTGAGAACAGCCTATGTTTGCAATGTCTCACTTAGTTTTATCATGAAGGCACTAGCACAATTGCTGCTGTCAGTTAAGAGTACAGAAAAAACACTTGACCGTGCACAAATGACTGGTAAATGTGCACTGAAACATTCAGAACATGTCTAACCTGGTGTTCCAGTATCACGAGGAATTCACACAAGTCGACACGTAAATAAAGGGATATATCGAGCATATGTTGATGCTCAAAACAATGTCCCAACGCGTTTCATCGGCGTCTGCCAATTCATCAGGGGACTGGTATCATTAGTAACCAAATAATGCCAAGATGTTATGACACTAATACACACTCATGGGTCAAGTTGATGAACATATTCTAAACCCAGGATAATATGTCAAGTGCAAAAATGCATAAAGATGCATATCATCCACATTTCATACTAGTCAAGTCACCAGCCATATAAGCGTGGATGATATTGGCAAAGTTCTGAGCAGCACTTCAATGATGGCAGAAGACCGCTCAAGCAAGAGGATACTCATCTGAACGTCATTGGTACGTATAGGTCAGAGAGCTGTCATGCGGATGTCCTCCATGGCGTCCTGCGGCCTCTGCTACATGCAGGACGCCATAATATGAATTGGCAGACGCCGATGAAACGCGTTGGGACTTTGTTTTGAGCATCGACATATGCTCGATATATCCCTTTATTTACGTGTCGACTTGTGTGAATTCCTCCTGATACTGGAACACCAGGTTAGACATGTTCTGAATGTTTCAGTGCACATTTACCAGTCATTTGTGCACGGTCAAGTGTTTTTTCTGTACTCTTAACTGACAGCAGCAATTGTGCTAGTGCCTTCATGATAAAACTAAGTGAGAAATTGCAAACATAGGCTGTTCTCAGGAGGAAGAGTGCGATTTGCGACTACTAGCGCCATTGAGGTTTTGAGGATCCTCTTTTTCATCTCTTTAGATGGAGCTGGGCAGTCCAAATTGATCTAAGGGACTCTTCAGAGATATGTAGTGAGACCCTACAGAGCTAGCAGTAGGAACCAATAGAGCATAAGACCCATCAGTGTGTCCTTCTGCTCTCTGTTTTCCCTCTACCCCATACTTTGGCTATCCCTAGAGGGGTCCTCAATTTATCCTCTGCGGTTTGCAACTGAAACTCCGGCAGAGAGTATTGTCTCTTTTAAGATTAATCACATTGTAATGGGACTTATTTATATAGACTTGAATAAAAGTTAAGTTTTATGAGCTACCTAATATTTGTTTAATTTTGTTTTTTTCAGCCTAATGATGGCTTCCTTCACTGATCGTGACAGCTCTTTGGATCTCATCTTGAGAGTTTTATAGCAGCAGATTCCAAATGCAAATAGCACACTTGAAATGAACCCTGAACAGCTGAGAAGCCAATTGTCCCATTATTTTTGGTCTCTTAACAAGTGGGAGGCACATATCCAACCTGTTGTAATTCCTACACCGTTCACCTGATTTGGATGTAAATACGCTCAAATTAAAGCCGACAGTCTGCAGTTAAAGAACATCTTGTTCGTTTCATTTCAAAACTATTGTGGTGTGTACAGAGCCAAAAATGTTAGAATTGTGTTGATGTCCCAACATTCATGGACCTGACTCTAAATGCCGGTTTAATTACATTTAAAAATCCGCCCAAAAATTTTAATTGCGACCGTGTGGAAACCAAATATGTGTAAATGGATGATTGAGGCTTAATGCAAAATTTTACCTTAATACACACTGGTAGATTGCTGCCACACCAGGGGTATTGTTGTAGTAATCCCGTATGTATGTAGCTTAATTAAAATGAACCTCACAAAATATTTAAATTGTGACCATGTGGAAACTGAATACACTTAAACAGGCTATTGAGGCTTGACACTTAATTTCTTATTAATACACACAGGTAGATTTCCTTCGACACCTTGTGTATTGCTTAAGAAGTCATGTATATATGCAGCTTAATTAAATTAAACCAAAAAAATTTTTGTGAAAATTGGGGAACAAATTAAAGTATTTTCTTGCTGGTAGTTGCTTTTGAGGTGCACCTGCACTTCTGATAGTCCACTGGCCCTGACTTCTTACTCACTGGCAGCTGCCCTGCTTCTCTCTATTGTACACAACAGACGCAATTCACAATTCTTCTTTGGAATCCTGGCCTTTCCCTTCACTCTCCCGGGCAATAAGCTTAATTGATTTCTGACTGTCCGTGATAGTATTTTTTCACTCTCCCTGACTGCCTAAGATTGTTTTCTTGATAGACACTGCCAGAAAAACAAACAAAAAAAAAAAAAAAGCCAGTATTTTGAGCATCCATAAAGCCTCTTTCAGATGGCCAAGCTTTGGTCAGTGTTTTGCATCAGTATTTGATCAGTATTTGTAAGCCAAAAACAGGAGTTGGTCCAAAACAGAGATAAAATGTAATGGAATTATTTGCATGTCATCTGTGTTTTAGACCCACTCCTGCTTTTAGATTAGTCATCTAAAAAAAACTTCTGTGAAATTCTGTAGAGATGAGATGCGGCTAAAAAGAAAGTATCATGGTGGTCTTATCTCTGAATGAAGACGATGAGGAAAGAGTCTACATCATAGGAGATTTCACTGGATGTAGGCCCAAATGGTTCTGTATTCTAATGTGTTTTTTGTGGCGATGTATGTAATGTCCACCCAAATATCTGTTTCACTGTAGGGTTGGTGTGGGGTAGATATAGAATTTGGCCCACACTGTTGCAGCCTGGCCCTCAAACATCAGGTCACATGGTGTGTGTTCTGGAATTCTTGGGCCTCACACAAATCTACTACATTATATGTACTCAGAGAGTTATCACTGTGTTATCTGTGGTGCTACGTAGGACAGCAAGTGATATCTACTATATTATCTGCAAAAGGGGTCTCTTAGGACTGAGTCTGATGCACAGTAAATATATATATATATAATATATATATATATATTTTACACACATAAACTAAGAATTTATGTATGAATGCTGCAGCAGTTGAAAAAGATTAACACGGTTATATATTAGGCTAGCAGTTGAGATTAGGTCTGACAGATACTATGTCTATGTATAACAGGACAAGTTAGGTATTAATGGTGCAGCAGGGGAACAAGATAAATGCGCTGATATAGTAGACCGCCTGTTAATACTGAGTCTGACGCAAAGTAAGTATATGTACATATAACAGAATAGATTAAGTATGAATGGCATAGCAGGTGAATAAGATAAATGCAGATAGAATTCCACTTTGGATGCTTTGATTCACTGAACACTACTCACTATATCAGTATATCAGTGGGTTATGTCTCCAGAGGCAGAGCGACAACACAGCTTCGAGAGTACAAAGCAGAGTGATGTTCTGCTCATTCTGCAAAGGCACCTCCTTGACTGCTGCCCCCTGATTGGCTGGTCCAGGCTATCCTGTCAACCTGTGTGCCAATCAGGGCAAGCCCTCCGCCCACTTCTTCCCATTGTCATGTTACCATCTTTCTTCTTCCTCCCTCATGGTTTTGTTAGTCAACAAGGATAATAAAATGGCTCTACATGCCGTATGCGTTTCAACCTAGACAAATTAAAAATCTTCCCAATTGTTTTGTGGATGGATTTTTATGAAATTCGTAACAAATCCTATTTGTTTAGAATCAATCGCTCATCCTTAAAATAATGTTCACTGCTCTATGTGTGAAATTAAATTTTCAAAGGGTGTAAAGAATTGTAGTGTTATCTTTCATGAGGTGTCTGTGCAGATCATGACTTTGTTATAGAAAAACTGAAAAACACAGATTTAAGTGAATACAAAGTAGTAGATAGCAAAAAGTCAAGATGCTTTATCATTACAAAGTAAGAGGAAAAACATATCTGGATATGGTTATTAATGTGTATCCATGTCTTCTTTCAAGACACCAACCTCATCTAAAAAGCTTTTTTATGAGTCCTCTCCCCATCACAACAGATGTTCTTAAAACATTCCTCCATTCGGTCCCTTTTAACTGTTTTTACTGCTGCATAACAGAGCAGGGATTTGAAATCCCTCTGGGCACTATGACATAGACTGCATCCTATTAGAAAAGCAACTATTATAGGTCATTTGCAAGTTTCTCAGTTTGTAAAGACCCAAGAGAATGTTATTAGTTGGTGAGAACTTCAGTGGTGTCAGTGCAATTTTTTCTGATTGTGTTTTTTAGGCAGAAATTGTCAGCCTTTACCAATAAAGTTCATGTAACATAGTAACATAGTATATAAGACCGAAAAAGACATTTGTCCATCTAGTTCGGCCTGTTTCCTACAAGTTGATCCAGAGGAAGGCAAAACCCTGTGAGGCAAAAGCAAATTTTCCTAACTTAAGGGAAAAATTCCTTCCCGACTCCAATCAGGCAATCAGAATAACTCCCTGGATCAACGACCCTCTATAGTAGCTGTAGCTTGTAATATTATTACACTCCAGAAATAAATCCAGTCCCTCTTGAATTCCTTTTATTGTACTCACCATCACCATCTCCTCAGGCAGAGAGTTCCATAGTCTCACTGCTCTTACAGTGAAGAATCCTTTCTATGTTTGTGTACAAACCTTCTTTCCTCCAGACGCAGAGGATGTCCCCTCGTCACAGTCACAGTCCTTGGGGATAAATAGATGATGGGACAGATCTCTGTACTGACCCCTGATATATTTATACATAGTTATTAGATCTCCCTCAGTCGTCTTTTTTCTAAAGTGAATAACCCTAATTTTGATAACCTTTCAGGGTACTGTAGTTCCCTCATTCCAGTTATTACTTTAGTTGCCCTCCTCTGAACCCCTCTCCAGCGCTGCTATGTCTGCCTTGTTCACAGGAGCCCAGAACTGTACACAGTACTCCATGTGTGGTCTGACTAGTGATTTGTAAAGTGGTAGGACTATGTTCTCATCACGGGCATCTATGCCCCTTTGATGCAACCCATTATCTTATTGGCCTGGCAGTAGCTGCCTAACACTGGTTTTTGCAGCTTAATTTGCTGTTTATTAAAATTCCTAGATCCTTTTCCATGTCAGTGTTACCGAGTGTTTTACCATTTAATATGTACGGGTGACTTGCATTATTCCTTCCCATGTGCATAACTTTACATTTGTCAGTGTTAAACCTCATCTGCCATTTCTCTGCCCAAGCCTCCAATCTATCCAGATCCTCTGTAGCAGAAAACTGTCCTCTTCAGTGTTAATTACTTTACACAGTTTAGTGTCATCTGCAAAATAGATATTTTACTGTGCAGGCCTTCTACAAGATCATTAATAAATATATTGAAGAGAATAGGGCCCAATACTGACCCCCTGAGGTACCCCACTAGTTACAGTGACCCAATCTGAGTATCTACCGTTAATAACCACCCTCTGTTTTCTGTCACTCAGCCAGTTACTTACCCACATACAGACATTTTCTCCCAGTCCGAGCATCCTCATTTTATATACTAACCTTTTATGAGGTACGGTGTCAAATGCTTTGGAGAAGTCCAGATATATGACATCCATTGATTCACCGCTGTCAAGTCTAGAACCTACCTCCTCGTAGAAGCTGATTAAATTTGTTTGGCATGACCGATCCCTCATGAAGCCATGCTGATATGGCGTTATTTGCTTATTTTCATTGAGATACTCCAAAATAGCATCTCTTAGAAAACCCTTCAAACAGTTTACCAACAATAGATGTTAAACTTACCAGCCTATAATTTCCAGGCTCTGTTTTTGGACCCTTTTGAATATTGGCACCACATTTGCTATGCGCCAATCCTGTGGAACATTTCCTGTCAGTATAGAGTCCGTAAATATCAGAAATAAAGGTTTGGCTATGACATCACTTAATTCCCTTAGGATACGGGGTGTATGCTATCCGGTCCTGGCGATTTGTCTATTTTAATCTTTTTAAGTCGCTGTTGTACTTCTTCCTGGGTCAGACAGGGCACTTTTATTGGGGAATTTACTTTTACATTCTGCATTTCATCTGACAGTTTATTTTCCTCAGTGAATATAGTGGAGAAAAAAATATTTAATAGTTTTGCTTTATCCTCGTTGCTTTCTGCAACCCCCTCATTGCTATGTAGAGGGTCGACTCCTTCAGATTTATATTTCTTACTATTTATATAATTGAAGAACATTTTAGGGTTAGTTTTACTCTCTTTGGCAATTAATCTCTCGGTCTCTAGTTTGGCAAATTGTATTAGTTTTTTACATATTCTATTTTTTCCTTATAGTTTATCAGTGCTTCCTGACTCCTCTCCTGTTTTAGTGATTTATATGCTTTCTTTTTGTCATTTATCGCTTTCTTTACGGTTCCATTTATCCACATTGGTTTCTTATTGTATCCTTAGCCTTTTATTCCTATAAGGTATGTACCTCTCACAATTAGATGTTAC